>BQNB010030212.1:20114-55077 GCA_026074375.1 Tanacetum coccineum
GGAGATAGTAAACTAGTCGTTATAAAGGATTGACAAGTATGAAATGACACTTTCAAAATATGTAGATAATTAAAACTAGGCGTTCTTGAAATGCCCCTTTTTCAACATGACCAAAAATATTTAAAACTTTTGGCGAAAAATGTAACACCCCCAAAAATGTGTCGCAGCGGAAATATGTCCGGAAGTGTTACTTCATAATACAACAGCACAAGATACAAGAGAACGACCTCTAAATGTGTCGTTTGAAAAATAATCTCGTTGATTTTCTTGAAATTGATATAACATTTGTCCCATAATTGCATCACAAGAACACCCGGGGAGAAATGAATATGTACCCCTCGCAGGTGTCCCCTCCAAGAACACCCAAGTAGTAATGAATATGTACCCCTCGTAGGTGTCCCCTCCAAGAACACCCGGGCAGTAATGTATATGTACCCCTCGTAGGTGTCTTCTCCAAGAACACCCGGGCATTTACTTTTAGTTATCAGTTCAATCCGCTTAAGCTAATCCGTAATCATGTAAAGTATGTATTTGTGACCAAAAATGAAGTCAAATAATGTATCCCATAGCGAGCTATGTAAATGAGTATGTAAACCAATTTGTAAACGATCATGTAACAAGCATAAGTCAATCATGTGAATGAATTTGCAAACAAGCATGTTCTCACCCAGTAAAACAAGTAAAACATGGGGCTATAAACTCACATTGATGATGTAGAACGATTGGCAGAAATGCAAATATTAGGCAGAACACTACAAAAACCAAAATGGCTTAACCAAGAAGTTGTGGTTCATCTTAACGGCTATGACCCACTAGCCTAGGATAATGTATATGGGTTTTCCGATAGATGATTACATCAACGCGACATGTTGATAAAGATTAGATTTCAACTTGTAATAGTTTGGTGGTTGGTTAAATAAAATAAATCGAAAGGTAAACGCAAAGTATGTAATATATTTCGTATATATTACATATGAAAAATAAACAAGTATATAATTCATATCGTGAATTATATAACAAAGACAAACAACCAAAAAAATAATATGAAGTGTATATAATACGCGACATGTATTATATATGAAAATAAAATAAAAGTATATAATACCTTGCAAGTATTATATAAGAAACGTGTTAGGAAGGATAAAAGTGACGATCTTATTGAGATAAAAGTCTTGTAATAAATAGAGAAATAATATTGTGTAATAGGTTAGGTGATAGGCTCGTGACTTAAATAAAGTCACGAGACCCGTCAAATAGCAAAAAGCTAAGAAACAAGAGTTCCTTGCTCTTCCTTGTAATTGGGAATAAATACCCCTCCACCACCTCATTAGTGAGGTGTGTCTTCTAATCTCATTCTTACCTTTTCTCTAATCCTCCTCCTCCCTCTTTCTCTCTCTACTTTCTATCTTTCTCTCTCTAGAATAAACACACACAACACCTAAACACACACTCTATTACTTATTGATCCTAAATCCAAGACCTATCAAGTGGTATCAGAGTTGCAGGAGCGATTTAGTGTTGTTTAGGCGAGCTTATTCGGACAACTTATCACGTTAGCTTATTCCGACAGCTTATTTCGAGCTTATTTTGAGCTTTTTTGGTCCTGATCTGCAGTGCTTATTCTGGTTAAGTGCTTATTTTTCGAGTTGCTTATTCTGTTATTTTCAGCTTATTCTTATTTTCGTGAGCTTTTTGAGTCAAAACTGCTTATTTTTGGTTAAAAAGTCAATCAACTTAATCTAGTCAAATCAGCTTATTGTGTGCTTATTTTGCTAATTTTAGTTGTGCTTTATGCAACTGAAATTGATTGCTTACGGTTTTATCGTAAGAGTCGTGGCAAGATTAGTACAAAATCGGCTTATTAGTGCTTATTATCAAATTCGGATTAATAACTGATTTTACTGAATTTGACTTTCAAAGTTAGAAGTTTGACTTTTGGTCAAGCTAGTCAAATTCAGAACGCGTTTTTGAGTTTACCAGATTTGTGATTACCAAAATCATATAAAAAAATATAGATCTCAGATTTTTTTTTGCTCAAACTTGGTCATAAATCTTAAAGATTCATAAGCTTTGATCAAAATATCATCACAGATCCAAACTCGGAAACAAACTCGAAACTAGTTTTGACAGATTCATATCATCAATCATAGATCTCAGATTTTTCCTTGTGTTTTGAACAAGAGTTTCAAAGATCTTTCAAGATCTCAAACACAATATAAGTCATCATCATTGATCCAAAACCAATCTGGAAAACCAAACTCGGAACAGATCTAAACTCGAAACTGATTCAAAACCACATGCATCCAAAGATATAATTTTAACCACACACTCGTAACTCCATCCTCCTCATCAAACTTCACAGATCAACTCCTAATCAAATCAGAAAATAAGGGATCTCAGATTATTTCGTGGTTCGTGTTTTTCAAAAGAGTCATAGACCACAGAAGATCTTAAACACGAAAAGAAAATCATCATAAATCCTTTTAAAGTTTAACCTTCTTTTGATATGTGCAATTAAAACGAAAGTCCAGAACAATTGTGTCCATGTCTTTCTTTTTGTTTCGAGTAATAACGAAAAAGAAAACATCATGAACAAGAACGAATTTTGAAGGCTTAAGCTTCATTCAATTTACGAAAACGTTAAAAAGAAAGCCAAATAACAAGAGTGTTATTTCTCATTCTTTGTTTCGATTGACAAGAAAAAGAAAGTCAACAAACGAAAAACAAATACCTACCTGTGACTACAACAAATTTTGAATCAACAAAGGATTGATAAGATTGGTCTGTGAGTCGTGGTGAACAACAAGAACAGGAAGATTTGTGTTAAGTATGTTTGCATTTAAGAAAGAGGTGAATATCTTTGTTATGACTGCGTTTTGTTTTTGAGAAGTGGTAGGCAGATGAGTTAACAAGAAAGGATTATGTTTTGTGGCTGTGTGAGTGATATAACAAAAAACAAGAGGAGTGTGGGTAATCTTTGTGTTTGTATCGTGTGTATTATCAAAAAGATAAGAACAAGCATGTTTATTGTTTTGGTCAAGATAGAATGGTTTGTGTGACTGAGTGAAAATAAGAAAAAGAGGCGTGTATATGAGTAAGTAGGGTTAGGGTTTGTGTGGTTTTGTAAGTCTTATATGGTGGGTCATTAGGGTTTTGTCTTGGGCCAGTTATAAGAATTGTGTAATTTTTTGTAGTAAGTGGGCCGAACATTGCTTTGTTTTGGGTTGCGGGTATTTGTTAAAAGTTTTGAACTAAATAAATTTGTAAACGTGTATTTGTGTAGAATTGAGATAAAGTTGAGTTGTTGGTTACCAATTTTGTTTACGATTAGATAATTCGAGAGTGATTAATTTGAGTTGAATTTTTGAGTTTGTGTTGGATATAAATTGTGTTGAAAATTACTTGGGTTCGTTGTGATAAATAAGGAAAATGGGATCAAACGAGGTTAAAACTAACTATTATAACGAATACATTGAGGCGGATCAAAAAGCAAGACGATTAGATTAGGAAGCTGAGAAACAACAATTAATTGCTCAAAAAGTCCAACAACAAAACACGACTTTGACTAGTCAGCTTGAGTTGTATAAGAAAAGGGTTCAGGTTTTGGAAAACATCAAACGGGATAACAATTATCTCAACGAATTTCTTGAGGCTGATCGCAAAGCAAACCATTTTAATCAACAAGCTCAGTCTCAATTTATTCGTGATCAAGGTATCATTCGAGATCTAAAACAACAACGTGATAAATTGGACTTAGCAGTTATTTACTATAAAAGTCAAAAATAGGAATATCAAAAGACACAATCGATTTTCAATCAAACACAGCGTGAAAAAGAGAAAAAAATATCTTAATGACATTATTCAGTTACAAGCTAAGAACAAAGATCTTGAAAACGTTGTTTGTAAAATGGGCAAATCAACTGAAACACTTCGGTTGCTTACAAATGAACAAAAAGCTTTTCGGGACAACTTACGTAAGTCGGGTTTGGGATATAACGGTCCTTATGTTCTTTCACAAGCTTATGCCAAAATTCCAAAGTTGTATCGTGCTTATGAACTTTGTAATAAGAATGAACAACTGCATGTGTTTGATTCTGAGGATACTCTTGAGGATGCTGAACAGAGTCAATTAAAAATGAACGAGTTTCAAAAGGATGAAAAAGTTCAAAAGTTAAAGATAAAACCAATTGATTACGGAAAATTGAACAAACTTTATGACGATTTTGTTCCACAAAAAGAACTTTCTGCTGAACAAACATATTTTCCATCATCTTTTATATCTTCTGAAGAAATTTCTTCTGAGACAAAACCAAGCATGGCATCAATGCCTAGTGCAAATCCAATGCTTGTGGATTTGAATGAAATGGAAAATGTTTTCAAAAAATTGTTTGAGTTACTAGAAAAGAATTCTAAACGAGCAAGCATTTTCTATACGTCTCCAGAAGAACTTCGATTAATCGATGTTTGTGTAGAAGCGAAGTTAATTCTTCGAGAATGGCATTTGTATTTTGAAATCTTTCAAAATCGATTCAAAAGAGATGTAAAAGAAATGAAAGATGTTTTTGTTTCAGTGGAAAATGATCTTGATGAAACTTTCAAACAAAATGAGCTTTTAAAAGATCAACTCTTGGAAGCATCCTTAACTGAAGATATCAAGAATCTTGTCATAACCTCTTGTGTGGAAATAAGGAATAAGGATTTACATGATGAAACTGAAAGAATTTCAAAAGAGTCAAAAGATGTTTCAAATGAGAGTAAAACAGCTGATACGGTTTGTAATGATGCATTTGAAGTCACACAGGAATTGTCAAAAAGAATTGTTGAATTGGAAAAAGATTTGTCAAAATTTGAGGCAAAGAGTATTGCTTTTGAAATCGCACTTCAGCACAAGTCTCGAGAAAATACTTCTTTGAAAACATTGCAAAAAGAAAATGAGAATTTTATGGCATCATTACAAATCGAGAATGCTCATTTGAAACAGACTTATAAAGATTTGTTTGATTCGGTTCAAAGGTCAAGAGTTGAGACTAATCATTGTGATGAAGTCAAAGTTAATGTCAATTTTGTTGAAATTGAAACTAAAAACATTGAGTTGGAATATCAAGTGTTGATTCAATCAAAAGGTCGCGGGTTCAAACAAAAACTTCAAATGTAACACAAAACGAGGCAGAAAATCTGAAGTCTCAATTGTTTGAATTTGCTGAAACTAAGTTCAATAACATTTTCGGAAAGATTGAATTTTTCAAAATGAAGCAATTGGATATTTCTAAACTTAACAAGGAATCAGGGGAGAAACATAATATTTTTGAAAACGAAACAAGTGTTTTTCAAATAAAGATTGATGAGCTGGAAAATTCTTTAGCAAAACAAATAAATGAAAATTCTGATTTGTTGATAAAAATCGATAATCTTGAGAATGTTTTCGCTGATGAAGAAAAAAGGGCAACATTGGGAAAATTGAATGCTTTTGATAATGAAAATTGTGATTTTGAATCAAAGGTTATTCATCTCGAAAAAATCATTGCTCAAAAGTCAAAAGATTTTGATGATGTCAATCTTGAATTGTCAAACAGAACAGCCAAATTTGAGGCGTATTTTGAAAAACTTGAAAAAACGAAAGTTGTTCTTGAACGACAATTGGCTCGTAAGGTTGATGATTCTAAAGCCGAAAAAGATCGATTTTTGAAAGAAATTAATCATTTAAGGACTCAACTTGAAAATCTGAAAGGGAAGCGTGTGGAAACAAAGCTTGATAATTCTTCAATTTTGGGAAAACCACCGTTACTTAACAATGAAAGAGATCAGCTTTTGAAACAAATTGCATCTTTGGAATCAAAATTGGCATCACAAGATATTCGTTCTTGTCAAAAAGAATATCATGAGTTGAGAACTTCGTATAATGCTTTAAAAGTGAAGTTTGATTCTCTTAATCGGAAAAAATGGAACATCAATGTTTCAAAATCTTCAAAACCTAAAGAAAGTGTTTCGGAAAAGGTTCACACGGGTGAATCCTCAAAACCGTTTTTAAGAAGGGTTTCTCAGTTTACAACCTATTCTTTACAAAAAGATAGGAAGTTTTCTAAGAAATCTCAAAGTTTTGAAACATTTTTTCCTCAAAAGGGTTTTAAGACAAGAGCTTCAAATGCAAAGAATCAATCTTTTGAAACATCACACTCTTGTTTTACACCGGTAAAACAAGTGTGGAGGCCAATTAAGGAATCTCAAACTTTTGAAGCATCTACTTCTCAAAAGAGTTTTAAGACAAGTACTTTAAAAGGAAAGAATCAAGTTTTTGTAACTCCACACTCTCGTTTTACACCGGTAAAACAAGTGTGGAGACCAAAGCAAAGTCATTCGAAATCTTTCAAATATTCCAAATCAGAAATGCTTTCAATGCAAAACAAGAATGACTACTGACCCTGCTATCGACCATCAACACGAAAAGGAAGATTTTCAAACGACGCAAAAACAAAATTTTCCAGATGTTTTCATCAAATGACAATAACAATGGAAAACTTCTTTTCATCAACAAGAATTAAAACTTCACATGAAACACCCGTGTTTTCAAAAATCAATGAAAAATAAAAGGAATTTTAAAATATCTTCTCCGTTGATTCCACGAGAGTTGTTTTCAAATAAACACCGGTTTCAAGCTCTCGTTAGAACTCAACATCTTTACATCGACTTGACACAACTTTCAATAGGTTTTCAAAATTTGGTAAACCCGTTAGCACCGTGCTTAAATGGTTCCAAATGTTGTTTTTGTCCTAAATCCGATGTAACATTGTTTTTGTAATCAAATGTCAAGATTACAACCCACAACCCGGTCTTTCAAGAATAAAAGGGAAGTGTATGTTTTAGTGCGCTTACTGGTATGTGTTTAATTTACACATAACCTTTAAACCACTAAAAAACGGACTTAAATGACCAAAAAAAAACGTACCAAAAATACATTGTATTTGTATGTTTTGCATTTTATTGTGTATGGAAAAACTGATAATCTAAAGAAAAGGTACAAAACATCAAAGCTAAAACGCACAAAACAGAGCCACTAGAAACGGAAAAGAGAAAGACCATGAGAAGATTTACAAAAAAAAAAATCAAAGTCCAAAAACAACTACGAGAATGGGATATGGGGGAAAAAGCAACTGAAAAAACCAAACCCGAAAAACCTAAATTGCCCAACGAGTTGTGGGGCCCCCCCAACGTCCAGTGGGGACCCACCGTAGTGGGTCCCGCCTGTATCAGCGGAGCAGCGCCACATACTATGTTTACAAACACTTCCATAAGACCTATAAACAGAGCCATTTAATAAAGCCGCCCAAGATCCACGTAAATTACCCAAGCTTTTTATATGCCATGACATACCGTACAGCCACACACCGCGGCTAAACAAACAAGCCTATAACCAACCCTGTGATCTCTAGTTTGTCTCCGTCCTAGCGTACACCTACCGCACTTTTAAACAGACGCGACTATACGCGCTCTTATACAAATGGATAGCTATTACAGCTTCATATAGACGCGTGACTTGTCAACACACACAACAAATACAGAGACTACTAGACACACAGACCAACAAAATATAGGGACGTATCTCTATGGTATGAGACACCATCTTTTACAGGAAACTCATAGTAGTCTAAATATAGAGAGGTTGGGGGATATGTATCTATATTACATGTGGTATGCGCGAGTTACTCTCTATTTTATCATTATACTAATGATATTATTGAGATATTCTTAGGTGCAAGTGTAAGAGTAGCACACGGAGGCTCTCTCGAGCTTGACACAGAAGAAGGGCACATAGACTAGGAGACGCTGTTCAGAACTTAATAGATGACTAGAACATATGATGGGAGATACACACAGTGACAGAGTAGTGGGTGAGTTACAGGAGACACAAGTCTCTCACTGTATTTGATCTTATATATTTTGTCATCTCTATAGTATATGTTTGTGGGGGTTGAGCGATTGTGGGTATAACATGTTCGGTTGACATTGCGGGTGATGAGGGTATGTGGTTATGTTACGTTAGAACGTGTTAGTGTTAACAACTCTGGATAGATGTCTTGAGGATTGATAGTTTGATAGTGAGGCTAGGTATAATTCACGGTATTGTGCTCAAGGGTGGAGGTGACTTGTTTGAGTGTAACGTGGCAGTATTTAATTTAACCATATGTCTCTAACGAGGTCAAGGTTGGCGTTTCTATCCATTACATGACAGTAGATGTAATGGATATATTCAAAACTATGATTATGGGAGTACATCAACAGTTTTTGAGATTGACTCACACTCGGTGACGGGGGAGTTGCAATAGCGTTGTTTGTGAAGAAGACGTGAGCTTAGGTAGTCTGAGGAGAATGACTGGAGTACTGCGGCGGCTAAGAGTACATTCGATAGGTATTTTGCGTAGATGACAGGCAATAAGGGAGAGATAGTCATAATTGACGAGATATTGGATTACACGGTCACAGTGAGGTAGGATGACAATTGATTGTTCGGAGAGGGATTCTGAGAACAATGGGCGTAGTGTATGATGTGTATGATAGGAGTCTGAGAGGGGAGTCGTGATTATTACTATTGGCAACTTGTGTGGCGTGTGTGGTGGATCTATGGTAAGATCTGTAGATATTATGATTGTCTAGTATTTCTATTTATTAGGGGGGAGGACAGGTAGCGTCATCTTTACAAGTACTATGGAGTACTGTGGCGGGCGTGATATTTGATTGATGCGATACTGTACGTCTGTTGATAGAGTGAGTAGTTGTGTGTTGTGGAGAGGGGATGTACCGGAATGTGTTTGAAAATTAGGAAGTTTTTTTTTGTAGTTTGTTTTTAATAATTGGTTTATTGTTTAGTTGTTTATGTGTTTTTTGGGTTTGGAGTTCATGTTGTTAATGTTGTTTGGTGTGTGGGTTGAGTTTTTTTGGGGTGAGTTTGTGGGTTTGGTTTTTGTAAATTGAATTTATGTTGATGTTTTTGAGATTTTTTTTTTATTATATTAAGGTTTTATGGTTGTTATTTATTTTTTGTATAATTTTAATTTGTATGATAAAAATATTGATTATAATAATATTTGGGGTTGTTTTTAGAAGTTTGGTTGGAAGGTTGAATTTTATTGAAGTGTATGTGTATAGATTGTGAGTGGTGTTGTGATTAAGTATGAGGTGTGAAATTTTGTGTGAATGGGAAGTTGTAGATAGGTGGGGTTTTGTGATGTGGTATGTATGATGTGATTTTTTGGATTTTTGTGATGTATTTATGTTTGATTATGATGGTTTATGTGCTTAGTGTTACTTTGATATTGTTGAGTGTTATATTTGTATTTTGTGTTTTTGAGTATATATGTATTTTTGTGATTATTTTATTGGGGAATAATGTGTTTTAGATTATTTAAGTGCGATTTGTTATTAAAAATAGATTATTATTGTTTTTTTTTAGTGTTATGTGAATGTAATTAGGGTTTGTTTAGATAATATCTAAGTTTTTCAAGTAGAAAATCATTTTAAGTGTGTAAAGGGTGTTGGTTTAACTGTTTTAATGAGTCAAAATGGGTCAAAACATATTTTGTGCACTTGAGTTAATTTAGTTTAGCTTAAATTAGTCCAAAAATTCAGTTTGTTTAAGTTTTTAAGTATTAAATCTCATTGTTAATGTTTTAAGAGTTTGTGGTTTGAAACTGTGAGGTTTAAGCTGATCTTATTTGCTTATTTGATTGTGATCTTGCTTATTGTTGCTTTAGTGTTGTTTTTGTGCTTATGCATGTGTTAAAAGAGGTTAGAAATCAAAGACAATAGCCTGCATGTATGGTTTGCATGTGGGGGAGATGGGGGGGAGTGGTATGTGATGGCCATTTGTCAAAAATTTGCTAAGTGTTCAAAATTTTTGAGAAATTGCTTTTTCAATTGCTTATTGTGGCTTATCCTGAATTTCAAACTCTCTTTTGATTGTTGGAGGATATAAGCTCTTTGAGGTCAAATCTCAATCTGTTTGTAGGTTATAGAAGTTCTAAGGGCAGATGGGGGTACTGTATGTTTGGCTTATTTTAGGTAAGCTCAAAAGTTGGTGTATTTGTTATGAGAATGCAAAGAGGGTTTAATAAGGAAAATTGTCAAGGGTGGGTTGTGGGGAATCTTGTAGTAGTAGAAAGCATTTAGCGCTCATGTGTGGAAGCTTTTGTGTAGAGTTGGCTATAGGATGGGATGAGAAGAGTGAGGGCGCGCGACTGCGTTATATTAATAGTACATTAGAGGCTTATTGTATGCAGGCGAGAGGTTGGGGTCCGCAAGTTGCTCGGTAGAGTTGGGTGTGAGTGAGTCAGGTGGGGAGAGTAGTCTGTCAGCCGAACTAAGCGCATTAAGTGTGCAAACGAGTGTTGTAGCCGTAGTCTATGGCGAGCTCAATGAGATTGCAAGGACACAGACGCGGGAGAGTGGTAGAGTAGTGGTGAGAGGTAGAGAGCATGGAGTGGGTTTGATGGGGTGATATGAGAGATATATATCTTAGCTGCGCGAGAGGGAGAGCTAAGTGGCGAAGCGGCATCTAGCGGGAGATAGAGTTCGTATATATAAGTATAATGGGTCGGTAGCGTGTTAACTAGTATATTGATATTCTATTATATTGTGCGACTACAGTGTGCATTGAGGTTTTAGGTGAGGATATATGTGGGGTCTGGTCTAGAGAGATGGGACAGGGGGAATGCTTACTGGGAGATCCGCGGCGTTGTAGCTTAGATGGTAGAGGGTATCGCTTTAGTTGTTAGAGATGCGGCTTGATGAGGTAAGCGCTTATTTGTGCTTTGTAGCTAGAAAGAAATCCTAAAGTTTTAGATAGCCTTTGAATAATTGCCATGTCTAGCTTAATTTTTGTTTGCTTACTTTAAGTTTACAAATTTGCTTGATTAGGTGTTAGTTTAAGTTCAGGTCTTAGCTTATTTAGTCTTAAAAGCGAAACAATTCAGCAGGCAAAAGGCTAGTTTTAGATGAGAAGTGCGTATCTGTCGCCATTCCAGCTTAATTTCGTGCTTATTTGTGGTTTATAAAAATAGTTGTTTTGTAAAAGTTCCTATTTTTAAGTTTTCTAAAAAGTTGTAAAAAAAATGGAAAAAAAACATTTGGGATTAGGGGAAGCCCTAGGTGAGCAAGGCTCGAACCCGGGACTCACCCTATTCACCAAACGTTTTATACAGCGACTAATCGCATCACTACCACATCATAGTGTGTCGCGCTATATGTCTGATAGTATTAGTCTGTATCTGACATATATATCCTCTAGATTACTGCATCGGTGACTCAGCATTTAGTGTGAGCTACTGAGATCTTCTCCATAAGTCGGCGCGAGTTACAGGATGAGCGGAGTATATAGCTAGACGTGTGCGAGAGAGATAGCCACATTATTAGTGGGGGGGTTGTTGAGGACTGGCGTAGGGAGGAGGTTTGAATGTTGAGGTTATTTGTGTTGGGGTGCTTTACTTAATTTTTTATTTTTTTGTGCGATAGGTTTTTGTTTATGGTTGTATTATGGGGAGATTGTTGCGATTTTAGGTAATTGACATTTATAGATTAGTTGTAGATTTAAGAAAAAATTGTAAAAAATATTATTTTTGAGTGTGAGAATGAGAGGGAGTAGGTGGTGTTAGGTTTGCATAGTGGTGAGTATATTTTGTTGATTGGGGTTGGTGGTTGTGTTGAGAGGTGGTTGGTGGTGGGAGGGGTTGGTTTGTTTGGAGTTAGTTGTTTGGGTGTATTTGGGTGGTGTTTGTGGAGGGATGATATGGGGGGGATGGATGTTAGGTGTTTGGATGGGGGTTTGGGGTGTGGTTTTGGGGGATGGGGAGTGTTGGGGTGGGGTGTTGTGTGGGTGGTGTGTTTTGTGTTGTTTGATGGTTCTTGTGTTGATGGGGTGTTTTGGAGGGGGGATTTGGTTGTGTTTTTGTTTAGTTTGTGAGAGAGATTTTTTTTTTTTTTATTATTATTAGTGGTGGTGTTTTGTTGTGTGTTGTTTGTTATATTATATTAATAGTATTTAGGTTTTTGTTTAGTTTTTTGTTGGTGTTGGGTGTTGTATGGTGTTTTTTGTTTTTTTTTTTTGTTTTAAATAATATTTATTATTTTAAATGTGTGTTATTGTATTATTTTTTTAATTTTTTTAATTGATGGTGGAGTATGTTTTTTGGATTATTTGTTGTGATTAAGATTTTTAATTTTTTATCACTACTTTTTATAATTAAAAACTAATTTCTAAATTTAAATTTAAAAGCAAAAATTAAAGTTATAATTTCAAATTGGATAAAAATGATTTTAAACTTTGTAAACCTAAAACTATTTATTCTAAATCTAAAAACTATTTTTTTTGTATTTTTCTGATTAATTAAACTATTTTTAAATGATTTTCTAAAATTTTACTCTTCGAAAAATGAATAAAAATAACAAATAAAGTTGGAAAAATATGAAAAATTGCAGGAAAGTCCTAAAAGTTGTAAAGATTCTAGGAAAAATAAGCTGGTTAAGCCAGCTTAACAAATAAGCCCTAAAAAGCTCAAAATAAGCTTCGAATAGCTTATAACAAAAAGTAGTCAAAACGTGTATAAGTATATAGATAATGCAAAGATAAACAGAAAAGACCCAAGGGCACTAGTGGTAGTGAGTGTTGTGTGTAAAACGTTTGGTGAATAGGGTAGAGGTCCCGGGTTCGAGCCTTGCTCACCTAGGGCTTCCCCTAATCCCAAATGTTTTTTTTTTCATTTCTTTTTTTTACAACTTTTTAGACAACTTAAAAATAAGTAACTTTTACAAAACAACTTTTTTTATAAACCACAAATAAGCACGAAATTAAGCTGGAAAAGGGACAGAATAAGCCTTTCTTAACACTAAGCCTTTTTTGCTAATTGTTTCGGCTTTTAAGCACTAAATAAGCTAAGACATGAACTTAACTACACCTAATAAGCACATTTGAACTAAAGTAAGCAACAAAAATAAGCTAGAATGGCAAATTACTTAAAAGGCTATAAAACTTAAGGATTTTTAAGCTACAAAGCAAATAAGCTTAAATAAGCTCTAAACTAAAGGAAAATAAGCTAAAGGGGACTTAAACTGACTTAATAAGCTATACTAACCTAGAATAAGCAAATGCAATAAGCTAATAAGCCTAAATAAGCAAATTAGCTTTTTGGCCAAACTGTTAACTACACAGCCAAAAAACTATTTTCTAGCTTATTTTTAAGCTAGGAAACAGATCCTTATGGCTTAGTGGCTTACACCACCAAAAAGAATGGCCAAAAAGCTACAATAAGCAACAATGAATAAGCAGTTTGAAATTCAAATAAGCACTTAAAAAGCTTCACGAAAAAGCTATCTCACATACAATTCCTAACAACTTTGACAAATTCCTTAAACTTTTGCAAATCATAACAAATTCACCACTTTTGAGCTTTAAAATAACAAACAAACAGAACATTATGAACTTATAACCTACAAACAAATTGAGATTTGACCTCGAAGAGCTTATATCAACAATCAAAAGAGAGTTTGAAATTCAGGATAAGCCACAATAAGCAATTGAAAAAGCAATTTCTCAAAAATTTTGAACACTTAGCAAATTTTTGACAAATGGCAAAAATGCAAACCAACAAATGCAGGCTATTGTCTTTGGTATCTAACCTATTTTAACACTTGCACAAACACAAAAACATCACAAAACAACAATAAGCAAGATCACAATCAAATAAGCAAATAAGATGAGCTTAAACCTCACAGTTTCAAACCACAAACTCTTAAAACATTAACAATGAGATTTAATACTTAAAAACTTAAACAAACTGAATTTTTGGACTAATTTAAGCTAAACTAAATTGACTCAAGTGCACAAGATAGGTTTTGACCCATTTTGACCCATTAAAACAGTTAAACCAAACACCCCTTTACACACTTAAAATGCCTTTTCTACTTGAAAACTTAAATTTTTATAAACAAACCCTTAAGACCAGATATCTAACAAGCATAATAAACAATATTAAGCATATTTTAATAACAAATAAGCACTTAAAATAAGCTAAAACAACACCATTATGAAATTTAATAAGCTATTTAAGACAGTTTATAAGAAAACTTAAACAAATGATCTCTAAACTATAAAACAAGCATAATAAGCATTAAACATCATAAGCAAACATAAATAAGCAAATATAAGCATAAATAAGCAATGCTACAGTAAAATGCAAAAAAATTAAAAATAAGAGACTTATAAAGGCCCTTGCTCAAAATAGGGCAATCAAGCTTATAAGTAACGTCTAACCTACAAGTCTCTAGCCTTGGTCAACAAGACAAGCTAGTATTGTCCATAAGCCCATCCAAATCCGGCTTATCATCCAAATAAGTTGTGGTGTTTTTTGGTGTGATTTCTTTTTGGTAAATTTTCTTTAAGTACTTTATATATAAATGAAAACAGGTTGCTTGTATGTTTTTATAAGAGCTTAAAACAGCTTATGAAAGGCTTTTGAATACTTTAAAACACAAATTTAAGAACCACAAATTTTAAGCTAAACTAAAATTTCATAATTCAAAAAAAGAAGCATTACATATTAAAAAGATTACAAAAAAAATTAACTAGGTGAAAAACTTATACTAAAAACTAACTGCCTCAAGGGCTTACACATGAGCTCTATTTATACTAAGCTAAGAAGGTTCTAGGAGTGTGCTTTCTTTGTGAGAGCTCTCGCATGTGTGTTTGTTGTGTGAGAGCCTTTAAAGTCTCATCTACCATTGAAATTGAGTAGTGCCCAAGTCACTTATGATCAGAGCCCTTCATTCCTTGTCTTGTTCTTTTGACGAATAGGGGGTTAAGGGATTGCCAAAGTGGTAATAAACCCATGTGAGGAGGGATAAGGTGTGTATAGGGGTTGGTCGACATAAGGGAGAAGAAAGGGGAACAATGTTTGGAGCATTTTGGCGGGTAGTGGAAGGGATGAACAGTGGTTTGATTTGCAGGGTGAATGTTTGGTGGATTGGCAATTTTAGTCCCTCAAGTGCGGTAGTAGTTTTCATTGCATCCTCGACTTTGGTTTTTTGTCAATTTGGTCCTTAAGTTTGTATATGGTTTACACTATTATCCATTTAAGGACTATAACGGTGTAATGAAAAAAAAGGGGTGGGTTACGGAGTTATAAGGGATGTTAGGCTAGTTTGATAGCCGTGTATGCATAAAAGAGGGACTATGGGCTTATAAATGGCTTAAGGCTTATGAAATTAGTAAACATATAAGTGGCTGAATCCGGGCCCACTAGTGGGTAATTTGGTGGGACCACTTTTGCAATTTTAGGTTTTCCGGGTTTTGGTTTCGATGCTTTTTCCAATCCCACTAGTCTCGGGGTTGATTTGACTTTGACTTTTTTTGTCTTCTCATGGGTCTTTCCGTTCTCATGTGCTCGGATTAATAGTCGTTTAGCTTTGATTTTTGTCCTTTTCTTAGATATCCGTTTCCTACACAATACAAATGCAAAACATACAAATACAATGTATTTTTGGTACGTTTTTGGTCATTTAAGTCCGTTTTTAGTGGTCAAAGGTATGTGACGATTAAACACATACCAGTAAAGCGCACTAAAACATACACTTCCCTTTTATTTGAAGACCGGGTTGTTATCTGATATTTAATAAGAAACCATTATGACATCAAATTAGACAACAACCTTTGGAACCCATTTAATACGGTGCTAATGGGTTTGCCAAATTGTGAAAATCATTTGAAAGTTGTGTCAAGTCGATGTAAAGAAGTTGAGGTCCAACAAGGACTTAAAACTAGTGTTTTATTTGGAAACAACTCTCGTGGAATAAACGAAGATTTAAAATACCTTTTGATTTTCCATTGATTCTTGAAACTTGGTGTTTCTCGAGGAGTTTTAAATCTTGTTGATGAAGAAGATTTCTATTTGTTTTTGACATTTGATGAAACATTTCTGATAAATATTTGTTTTGCGTCGATTTGAAAATCTTCCTTTCTGTTGATGGTCGATAGCAGAGTCAGACTTGTTTTGATCGAAAAGCATTTTGTGACTTGGAATATTTGAAAGATTTTGAATGACTTTGCTTTGGTCTCCACACTTGTTTTACCGGTGTAAAACGAGAGTGGAGTTACAAAAACTTGATCTTTCCTTAAAGTACTGTCCTTAAAACTCTTTTGAGAATGTGAAGATGCTCAAAAGATGAGATTCCATAATTGGCCCCACACTGTTTACCGGTGTAAAACAAGAGTGTGATGTTTCAAAGATTGATTCATTGCATTTGAAGCTCTGTCTTAAAACCCTTTTGAGAAAAAATATTGTTTCAAAACCTTTGAAGATTTCTTAGAAACTTCCTATCTTTTTGTAAAGAATAGGTTGTAAACTGAGAAACCCGTCTTGAAAACGGTTTTGAGAATTCACCCGTGTAAACCTTTTCCGAAACACTTCTATAGGTTTTTGATATATTTTGAAAACCATTGATGTTCTATTTTTTCCGATTAGAGATCAAACTCACTTTTAAAGATTATACGAAGTATTTTCTCTACGCTCAGATATTTTCTTTTTGGACAAGAATGAATATCTTGTGGATTCCAAAGCATGGCAATTCTTTTTCAAAAACTGATATTTTTCATTTTTAGGCAAAGACTGTGCAGTGACTGGTTTTTGAGAAATCCATTGCACAAATTTTTTTGGAATGAACTTGATTTTGAAATTTGAGAGTTTATCAAATGTTTATCAGAAATAGGTTTTGAAGATTTTGATACATTGATGTTCCATTTTTTCCGATTAAGAGAATCTACCTTCACTTTTAAATCATTATACGAAGTTCTCAACTCATGATATTCTTTTTGACAAGAACGGATATCTTGTGATGCCAATTGTGATTCCAAAGATGCAATTTGTTTCAAAATCTAATCTCTTTCATTGTTAAGTAACGGTGGTTTTCCAAAATTGAAGAATTATCAAGCTTTGTTTTTCCACACGCTTCCCTTTCAGATTTCAAGTTATTAGAAACATAAATGATTTAATTTCTTTCAAAAATCGATCTTTTTCGGCTTTAGAATCATCAACCTTACGAGCCAATTGTCGTTCAAGAACAACTTTCATTTTTTCAAGTTTTTCAAAATAACCCTCAAATTTGCTTTTCTGTTTTGACAATTCACTATAGACACATCAAAATCTTTTGACTTTTGAGCAATGATTTTTTCGAGATGAATAACCTTTGATTCAAAATCACAATTTCATTATCAAAAGCATTCAATTTTTCCCAATGCTTTGCCCTTTTTCCTTCATCAACGAAAACATTCCTCAAGATTAATGATTTTTTATCAACAATCAGAATTTTCTTATATGTTTTGCTAAAAACTTCTCCTACTCATCATATCTTATTTGAAGAACACATGTTTTGTTTTCAAAAAGATTCTGTTTCTTTCAGATTCCTGTTAATTCAGAAATTACCATTGCTTCTTTTTGAAAAATTCAATCTTTCCAAAAATGTTATTGAACTTAGTTTCAGCAAATTCAAACAATTGAGACTTTAGATTTTCTGCCTCATTTTGTGTAACATTTGAAGTTTTTGTTTGACCTCGCGACTTCTTGATTGAATCAAACAAACTTTGGTAAGTCAACTTCAAGTGTTCATTCTCACTAATTAATGACATCACTCGATGTTCCAATTCAATGTTTTCAGTTTCAATTTCATCAAAATTGACCTCAACTTTGACTTCATTTTAATGATTAGTCTCAACTCTTGACCTTTGAACCAAATCGAACAAATCTTTATATGTCTATTTCAAATGAGCATTCGCGATTTGTAATGATGCCATAAAATTCTCATTTTCTTTTTGTAATGTTTTCAAAGAATTATTTTCTCGAGACTTATGCTGAAGTGCGATTTCAAAAGCAATACTCTTTGCCTCAAATTTTGACAAATATTTTTCCAATTCAACAATTCTTTTTTGACGAATGTCCTGTTGACATCAAATGTAATCTTTACAAACTAAATAGCCTTTTGATTCTTATTGAAACATCGTTAGACCTTTCGAAATTCTTTCAGTTTTCATCACGTAAATCCTTATTCTTTGTTCCATTACAAGAGGTTATTACAAATTCTTGATAATCTTCCAGCTAATTATTGCATCCAAGATACGATCTTTTAAAAGCGCATTTGTTTAAAGGTTTCATCAAGATCATTTCCCTAAAAACAAAAATATCTTCATTTCTTTTTAATATCTCTTTATAAATCGAAATCTGAAAGTACATTAAAATATACATGCCAATTCTCGAAGAAGTAATTTTGCTTCTACACAAACAATCGATTAATATCGAAAGTTTCATCTTAGGACAGTATAGAAAATGCTTTCTCGTTTACAATTGTTTTCTAGTAACTTTCAAAACAATTTTTGAAACATTTTCCATTCAGTTCAAATCCACAAGCATTGGTTTTGCACTAGGCAATGATGCCAATGCTTGGTTTTGTCTCAAAGAAACTTATTCAGAAGATATATAGGAAAATATGTTTGTTGCAGCAGAAAGTTCCATGTATGAGGGAACAAAATCGTCATAAAGTTTGTTTCACATTTTTTGTAATCGATATTGGTTGTAACTTTAACTCTTGAACTTATTTCAAATTTTTGAACTCGTATCATATTTATTGACCTCTTTCAGCAACTTTCATAGTATCCTCAGAATCAAACACATGCTAGTTGATCATATCTTAGTTACAAAGTTACATAAGCACGATACAACTTAGAAATTTTGCATTAGCATGTGAAAGAACTTTGTACCGCATTAATCCCCAAACCCGACTTCAATAAGTTTTTCCACGAAATGCTTTTTGTTCATTTGTAAGCAACCGAAGTGTTTTAAGTTTGATTTTGCCCATTTACAGAACAACGTTTTCAAGATCTTTGTTCTATTAGCATGTAACTGAATGATTTCAGTTAAGGATAATTTTCCTCTTTGCACGCTGTGTTTGATTGAAATCGTTTGGTGTCTTTTGATATCCCTATTTTTGTCTTTATATCAATAACAGCGCAGTCAAATTATATTCAACTTTTTGTTTGAGATCTCGAATGATATCTTGATCACGAATAAATTGAGACTGGCCTTTTGACTAAAATGTTAGCTCGTTGATCCGCCTTCAATGACTTTCGTTGAGATAATTGTTATCGCCCTTTGATGGTTTCCAAAAAACCCGAACCATTTCCCTTAACAACTCAAGCTGACTAATCAAAGTCATGTTTTGGTTGTTGAACTTTTTTGAGCAAATGATTTTGTTTCTCATTTGATTCCTTTTCCTTTATTTTAGCACAACGAACCCAAGTAAACTACAACACAAACCCAAATATCAATCACGAACCAAAAATTTTCAATCCTAAGTTTCCAATTACTTCTCGGAAAAATCTTCCGTAATAAACCTTTTCTAACAATGGTAACCATTAAAAAATTTATCCTTACACCAAATCTAATACACAAATGGTCCCTTTTTTAAACTTTGTATACCCTATTTACAAAAATTATCCCACAATTTCACTGAAAACAAATGAACGCATCCCCTAAAAAATATCATCCGGCCCAAATCAAATTTGTTCACCAAATATTTTGTTATAAACAACTTGGTACAGGCCCAACACAACTAATAGCTCACACACGCATTTTATATAAAACTCAAACCCTAACCCTAAATATCACACTTACGCCTCTCTTCCACAGATACAACACTCACCAAAAAATAAACACAGATAACTTTCTATTCTTCAATTCACAAACCAAATTCTCAAGAAAAATCACACCTCTCTTTTTTCTTTATCTCACTCACACTTAAATCCTTTCTCAACACATTCATACACTCTAATTTGATAATCACCACACAAAACTCATTCTCACGCATGTTACAAACTCTTGATCAAACACAAAACATAAGCTCAGTGATACAATGAAACCCGTCACCTTTTTTTTACGGGACCACAAAATCTTAAGAAGAGTGTTGATTACGTAGGTAAAATGTTCTTATTATCTTGTTTTCTTTTTCTATGTATACCGAAAACTAAAGGAAACATGAACTCACTTGTTTTGTGTTTTTTTTCCTTTTTTGAAAATCAATTAGTGAAATTTCCAAAATTGATCTATGATGTACAAATCTCTGACGAATTTTTTTTCTTGTTCTTTAAAAGACTCACAATAAAGAAAAACCAAAACTTAGATCGTTTCTTTGTGCTTGAGTTTCAGTTAATGAATCAAAACCAAGATTTAAGTTTTTTGAAAATAAAATCATAGATGAAATTTCTTATCGTGTGAAAGATCTTATATGGTCTATAATGAAACACGACCCAAGAAAAATTTGAGATCTTTTGTTTGATGTTTCCTTTACGTTTTGTTATTTTCTGTTTGTATTTTCTTGTCGTGAATCTGTGATAGAGAAGGGTTTTGGAGTTGTCTTGGATTTGTTAGATCTGTGAGGTTGATTTAAGTTTATATCCAGTTACGCATGTGTTACGTTCTTGTTCGATGTTCAAGATCTGTGATGATTAACTTGTTTGAGTGAATTGAGATCAGTTTCCGAGTTTAGATCTGTGATGATGTTACCGCTTTTGTGTTGAAGATCTTTTAATATCTTTGAAGTAAGCACAAAAATATACAAATCTGAGATCTTTATGTTACTTATCGAAATGAGTCTACTGAGTTTGGATCATATTTATGATCTACTGAGTTTGTTTGTATGAACAATCTACTGAGTTTCGTTTTTGATTGTTTTCAAACTTGGAAAAATCTGAGATCTGTTATTTCATTTCCGAAATTGAGTTGTTCCGAGTTTGAGTCCGAGTTTAGATCTGGATCTGTGATGATAAAGCTTTTTGTTAGATTTAGATCTGTTAAAGGTCTTTTAATCTTGTTGATATACACACAAAAATAAATCTGAGATCAAAATGAAGACTTGTCCGAGTTTGACCAGAATAAAATCAAAACATTATAAAATCAGTTAAAGAACTGAGTTTGACCAGTCAATGAATTTGTAACAAACTTATTACTGAATTTGATTTTTGTAACAACTTTTATTGAATTTTGACTGCTGATTTTGGCAATAAGCTAAAATAAGCAGATTTTCAACTAATTTGGCCACGACTCATACGATAAAACCATAAGCAATCAATTTCGATTGCATAAAACACAACCGAAATTAGCAGAATAAGCACAAAATAGGCTCAAATAAGCTGTTATGACTCAATAAGCTCATAAAAAAAAAAAAAAAAAAATCAGAATAAGCTAAAACTTGATAGAATAAGCAACTTGAACTCAACCAGAATAAGCACAACATACCAGAACTGAATAAGCTCAAAATAAGCTCAAATTAGCTCAAATTAAGCTGCTGGAATAAGCTGTCGGAACAAGCAGTCCTAATAAGCACTCTAAACTACACTAAATCGCTCCCTGCAGCTCTGATACCACTTTGTTATTTCTGAATTAGGATAATATGCAAATAAAGGTGGTGTTAGGTGTAGTGGTGTGAGTGTTTAATACTAGAGCGAGAAAGATTAGAGAAAGAAGAAGTAGAGATCGAAAGAATGATTAGGAGATTAGAGAAAATGATTAGAATGAGATGAAGAAGACACATTAGAAGACGCACCACACAAATTATGTGGTGTGAGGTTATTTATACCCAACTTACAATGAAGAGCAAGAGGCGCTTGTTTCTTAGTTGTTTGCTCATTATGACGGGTCTCATGACTTATTTAAGTCACGAGCCCTATCACCTAAACCTATTACACACTATTATTTCTCTATTTTATTACAATACTTTTATATCAATAAGATCGTCCTTTTATCATTCCGAACAAGTCTCCCCATAAGACGATCAATGAGAGATCTCTATTGATTCATAATGATCATCATTTTCTTATTCGTAACAATCTCCTCCTAAAGGATGATCATTGAGATCTCTCTTGTAACCTTGATCTTTTATCTTTAAAGCTCATTTGTCTTGAGTCTTGTTGTGTAATAGTGGTCATGTTCCAATCATGCTCTAGAGATCTTGATCTTGATCTTTCTATTTTCCTTTTTGTCTTTGCCTTTCAGATCTTACCATATCATCATTCTTTACCGTGAATCCATCTTGATTTGTCTTTTGAAGCTTCTGACCAACATACTCATACTTTCTTGATAGCTTACAATCTTCCTCATGTAGAACTTTTGTTTTGATCAACAATGGTTTCCAAGTTGTTAAGGTCAGCCTCTGCACCCACATCTTCATCATCATATGCACCACTAAAGATACCAGTATTTAGAATATTAGCAGTATCCTCCAAATCAGGCATAAGAGGATCAATAGGAAGATTATCAGTATTAGTAAAACTTTGCCCAACAGCACTAACAGATGGACTAACAGTACTATCTCTGTTAGTGCTGTTAGCATAACTTTCCTTCTGTTGAACAAGTAAATTATCTAATGCAGCTCTGAAATCTTGCACATTCAGGTCATCTTCTTTATTTGAAGCTCCTCTTTCCTTCTCTTGACCATTTATTTCACCCTCATTTGCTGGTTTTTCATTTGTCTTTTTACCAGCATCATCATCAACTGCATCCTTTGAGCTCTGTGGACTATCATAAAGTAATGGTAGCAGAATATATTATTGAGTAGGTGCTGCATCAACATTATCATTGATACCTGCATTCTTGTTAGTTTGATTCCCTCCAGTAACTGGCTCATAATTCATAGAGTTTGTTAGTAAATCAATATCAAAGAGCCAATCTGGTCCACTCCCTGCAACATTGGGTTTGTTTTCAAGAAAGGTTATGTGCAGGTTTTCCTCTACCTTCCTAGTTCTAGTGTTAAATACCCTAAAAGTCTTGCTATTTATAGAGTATCCAACAAAGAACCCCTCATCGGCATTCCCATCAAATTTACCTAGGGGATCTAAGGTATTAAGAATAGTCACAAAACACCCAAAAGGTCTCATAAAACTTATACTAGGTGGTCTAACATGTAATAGTTCATAAGGTGTCTTGTTGTGAGGCTTGGTCACTAAAACCCTATTCTGAACATAACAAGCAGTACTAACTGCTTCAGCCCAAAATGTAGTAGGTAATAATGAATCTGCTAGCATAGTCCTAGCTGCCTCTATTAGTGTCCTATTCTTTCTTTCAGCAACTCCATTTTGTTGTGGAGTTCTGGCAACACTAAACTCCCTCTTAATCCCTTTCATCCCACAGAACTGATTCATGTCATTATTCTTAAACTCAGTTCCATTGTCACATCTGATGATTTTAACCTTATGATTTATTTGGTTTTCTATGCCAGTAATAAAAGTTTTAAGGATCCCACTAGTCTCATCCTTAGTGGCCAAAAAGAAAACCCAACTAAACCTACTATAGTCATCAGTGACAACAAGGCAATATGTCTTGTGATTGATACTCCTTACAGATGTTGGCCCAAATAAGTCCATATGCAACATTTGTAAGGGTTGGCTGATAGAGCTCACAAGCTTGGTCTTACAAGAAGCTTTGTGTTGCTTTCCCTTCTGACAAGCAACACAAGTATGGTCATTTTCAAAGAGCTTTGAAGGCAAACCTCTAACAAGGTTTCCCCTCACAAGTTTGTTCATAGTTTTAAAGTTTATATGACCAAGCCTCCTATGCCATAAATTAGACTCATCTATTGTAGCCTTTGCAAATAAACAAGTCAAACCTCCTGAAGGAACAACATTCTTTAGATCAAAACTGTACATGTTGTTCTGTCTGGGAACTTTAAGCAAGACTTGACTTTCATCAAGTAGCTTAAAGTCAGGAGATAGAACAAGACATTCAGTCTCAGTGAAAAGAACACTGTTTTTCTTGTCACACATTTGTGAGACAGAGAAAAGGTTAAACTTAAGTTCCTTTACAAAGTATACATCTTCAAAGTCTAATTTCCCAGTCCTAATTTTACCTTTTCTAGTAATTTTACCTCCTTTAGGACTTCCTGCATAAAGATATAGAAAACGACTCGAAAAGAGGCGTTTAAAAACATTGTTCCATTTAAAGAAGTTTCAGAGTAATTCAACATACGTTCCACAGAAACGTTACCAAATTCATAACATAAGTTTTTCCAAAACATAGATAATTAGTTTTATCAAATGGAACAAAATACAAGTTCTTAAAACTTTTAGCGCAGACTCCTCGTACACAGCATCCTTCACCCTTGATTTCCTGAGATAAACATGCTTAAAAGTCAACAATAATGTTGAGTGAATCCATAGAGTTTGTAAGAGATAAAAGAGAACACAAGTTTTTTTTGTTCATCGTGTGACTTGTGTACGGACAAGCCAATAATCAAGTTTCTATTGCAATAACTCATGACCAACCGAACCCGAAGCCATTGACGGTTAACGTCAATATCTTGTATGTAAATTCTTGTTGCCCCATAACTAGGTATTATTGCCTTATACCTATTTTCTAAATACAAATTGCCCGTTGATTGGGGTGCTCGAAAGGATTCGATTCATACCCCCGGACAGGGCTGTCAAACCCAATAGATCTATTTACTTGTACTAGCGCTCACCCATTATAGGCAATTAACAGTTCATGATGTGGGGCGCCCCTGTTTGGCAGAATAGCTTACTTATGCCAAATTAATCTCAGTATTCGGGTCCAGCATACCCATAAAGTTTCTTGTGTGTCAGTTATAAAACAAGCATGTATCTCCCTCGCAGGGGTGTTTCTATAAATACAGTTTAAGAAGTGAAAGGCGAGGCTATGAACTCACCGTAAGAGCAATTAGATCAGAAGTATAGCAAGTCTTGAATGAGCGAGAAGTACTCCTAGGCACCTCCTAAAATACGCGACGCGATTTAATACGTAGAAAAGTAACATTACTAAAAAAAATTACACATTTGTTGCATGAGATGTGTTTCCGAGATAAGAATGGCATTCCACTAGAGACTTCCCAAATCATTAAAATCCCACATTGACTTATGACCAGAGTCTTATAGGCAAAAGAACATCTACCATTTCGGCTTCTAACTTTTTATTTTTCATAGGTATACTAACTTTTGGCAATTTTAGACTAGACTTAAAAACTAGTGTGTCTGAATTTTCGACTTGACTTCAAGGACTCATAATCTCCTAGCTCACAAAGTTTCTAAAAGGTGAGGCTTACACCCATGGAAAGCTATTGAGTCTAGTTTCCCTTAAAGAGTAAGCTCCCATAATTTACAAAGTCTCGTAACTATGTGAAAAGACCAATTTACCCTTGGTTGTACAAAACAGAAAGTTAGTAAAAATTTTAACCCTTACTAAAATGGCCATAAATCCCAAACCAAGATAGAAATGAAGGTGAGGTCAAAGGATATTGTTTCATTATGAATGTCTTACTACTGACCCATATCAAAAATATCTATTATTTTAAATGGGCAAAATTTGAGTTTTAACTCGAATTACAGACTACATGTCCAGATTTGTGACCTCTTATCTTGTTTTGGCATAACTCACTCATCCAAAGGATTTGTGGAGCATCCAACAATTCTTATATAGCAAGACATGTACTTTCCATTCATTGAAATTTTACTCATAGACTACAGTTCAAAAAAGTTTAGATAATCATACGTTTGCTACTGTTTTCGAAAACAGTCCACCAATATTTCAATCCAAAACCTTTTTAAACATCATTTTACTTTATCTAAGACCTAACCCAATGCCATAACTAATCTAAAACACCCTCAAGAACATAATCACATGTATATATCCAGAACTTAACATCCATTTCCATGGATTAAAATTAAAGAAAACAAGAAACAAAAAGATAAGATTAACAAAAGAAAGATTAGGGCTTACTAAAATGAGGATTAGGGCTAGTGAATCAACAAGAACACCCTTCTCTTGTGTTGGCTGAATTCGAACCAAAGAAACCCTAGATTAACAAGCTTCTACTATTCTTCTAAAAGGATAATACTCTCCTAACGAAACCCCAAATCAAAAACAGCCTCAGAAAACCTAAGAAAACAAGCCTAAACTCCTTCAAATCTTTAAGAAATTGCACCAAACTTTGGAAAGGCTGTATTGGATGGTGTTAAGAAGATAAAAATTAGTAGAGTAAAAATTTTGTATGTATTGTGTAGAATTTTGTAAGATTATGGTGGTGGTGGTGGTAGATTCGGCAGCAAGAAGGAGGAGAAAGGAGGAGTTTCTTTTTTTTGAACTAGGTGAAATGGAGAGTTTTGCATGTATGGAGAAATGGAGAAAATGATGGTTTATAGAAAAGTGAAAAAAGGTTGTGTGTGGTGTTGAGGAAAACCGGCCATAGGCCTAGGAGTAGGATGGTTTTATATTTTTTTTTATTTTTAGTTTATAAGTATTTAATTTAAAGTATAGTGTAAGTATAAAAATTTAGAAAGTAAGTTTTAAGGTAAAACGCGAGTTTTAAGCAAGAAATTTACGTAAACGCGAAACACAACGGAAAATGACAATGATGTAAATTATAATCATCGGGGAGTATTATGAGAATATTAAACCACTTAAGGCACGAAGACGGAATAGATTCCCAATTACGGCTCACTTAAAGCTAAGAACGGGAAATTCTTACCAAATCGGGTAAACGTAAAATTAATGACTTTGCTTAAAATAAAAATAGAAGTAAAGTTCGGAATAAATAGTGACCTTAAATACGGAATGTTACATCCTCCCCTCCTTAAGGGAGCGCCATCCCGGTGCTCGATTCCTCATTATTGTCTTCTGATTACTCGAGAAAAGATGAGGATAATTTCTTTTGAAGAAATCTTCTCGCTCCCAAGTGTATTCCGGACCTCGTCTTGAATTTCATCGAACTTTGACAATGAGAATTCGACTTTGCTTGAGCTGCTTCACTTCACGGTCCATGATTTCTACTGGTTCTTCAATAAAGTGAAATTTGTTGTCGAGTTGGATCTCTTCAAGTGGGATAACCAAGTTTTCATCCGCCATACATTTCTTGAGATTTGAAACATGGAAGGTGTTATGAATTCCACGGAGTTTATCAGGAAGCTCCAGCTTGTATGCCACGGGACCAATTCTTTCTATGATTTTGAATGGCCCAATGTACCGTGGACTCAACTTACCACGTTTCCCAAAGCGAATTACGCCCTTCCAAGGCGATACCTTTAACATGACCATATCACCCACTTGAAATTCCATCGGTTTGCGTCTAACATCCGCATAACTTTTCTGACGGCTTCTGGCAGTTAGCAACCGATTCTTGATTTGAACAATCATTTTTGTTGTCTCTCGGACCAATTCTGGGCCAGTGAGTTGGCTATCTCCAACCTCACTCCAGCAAACTGGCGATCTACACTTTCACCCATATAAAGCTTCAAATGGCGCAGCCTTGATGCTCGCATGGTAACTATTATTGTAGGAGAATTCGACCAATGGTAAGTGTCGATCCCAGCTACTACCAAAATCAATTACGCATGCTCGTAACATGTCCTCCAGCATCTAAATAGTTCTCTCGCTTTGACCATTTATCTTTGGGTGGTAAGCGGTGCTCATATCCAGTTGGGTTCCCATCGCTTCTTGCAGTGATTTCCAAAATCTTGATGTAAACAAGCTGTCTCTATCAGAGATAATTGACGTAGGTACGCCATGCTTACATACAATTTCCTTTAAGTATAATTGGGCGAGTTTTTCTATGCTGTCAGTCTTCTTCATCGGCAAGAAATGAGCAGATTTGGTTAATCGATCAACAATAACCCAGATGGAGTCATAACCACTTGGCGTTCTTGGAAGTCCTGAGACGAAATCCATGGTTATTTTCTCCCACTTCCACTCTGGGATTTCAGGTTGTTGGAGTAGACCGGATGGCTTTTGGTGCTCAGCCTTTACCTTGGCACAGGTCAGACATTTACTGACATAGGTGGCGATCTCAGCTTTCATGTTCGGCCACCAATAGAGCTTCTTTAAGTCTTGGTACATCTTGTCTGACCCCGGGTGAATGGAATATTTAGATTTGTGCGATTCATGCATGATCAAATCCCGTAATCCCCCAAACAACGGTAACCAAATTCGCCCTTCAAAGCATTGGATTCCATCAGAACGGGTCTCAAATATCGGCTTGATCAGCCTTCCAAGATTTTCAGCTTTTACGTTTTCCTCTTTCATCGCCTCAGTCTGAGCATTGAGTATTCTCTCAGGTAAATTGGTGTGTACCGTCATTACCAAAGATCTAACCCTTATTGGTTCTCTGTCCTTTCGACTCAGGGCGTCGGCCACTACATAGCCCTTACCAGGATGTACACGGATTTCATCATAACAATCATAGTCCACTCAAAAGTTCAAATCCATCGCCGTTCATCATGTTGAGCTCCTTTTGATCTAGATGTATGTAGACTCTTATGATCAGAGTACATAGAACACTAGTACACTGCAATAATGCCTACCAGAGTCTAAGTGATCAAACACTATATCACCAGTTCCTAAATCATGGGTCTTCGTGTAGTTTTCCTCAATGCTTCTTCAGTGTCGAGAGGCATACTAATCACCCTTTTCCCTCTGCATCAGAACAGCTCCAAACCCTTGTGCGACGCATCACAGAATACAACGAATTCCTTCACTCCCTCAGTGCAAAGGCTAGGAGGTATAGAGCGAGGCATAACTTCTGCTTCAAAGTCTGGAACGCTTCATCTTCTTCCGTACCTCATTCATACTTTTTGTTCTTAGCTCAAGTGACAGAGAAAGAATCGTCAAAGAAACAGTTGCAAGATGTGTCAGTGATCCGTAACTTTCCTGAGGTGTTTCCTGATGATTTGCCAGGACTATCCGACCATCTCAAACAAGTTGAATTTAGAATTGGAGCTGTCCCGGAGCGGCACCTGTCGCACGGAGCACCATATACGTCTGGCACCAGTCTGAATTAACGATGGTCGGATCAATGAAGGAACTATTAGATAAGGGGTTTTGATCGCTCCAGCTCTCACCTGGGGAGCCCAGTGTAGTTTCGTTAAGAAGAAGGACGGATTCATTCCGTATGTGCTCGATATCGCTGAGCTAAAATAAGTTTGACAGCCAAGAATTCGTTATCCACCCCTATGAATTGACGACTTGTTTGATCAACTTCAAGGTTCCAGCGTATACTCAAAGATTGATCTGCGGTCCGGTTATCACCAACTCCGATTTAGAGAAGAAGATATCCCCATTATGGCTATTCAGACTAGGTACGGTCACTATGAATTTAAGTACTACCGTTCGGTCTAACCAACCCTCTAGCGGTATATTCATGGATTAATGAATCGAGTGTGCAAGCCATACCTCAATAAATTTGTGACGTATTCAGTTGATGACATACGTTTATCTACACCAGAATAAAGAAGAGCCGAAAAACATTTGAAGATCATTTGGAGTTACTCAAAAAGAGCAATTGTACGCTAAATTCTTTAGATAGTGCGATATCTGTCTGAGTCGGTACAATTTCCTTCGGTCCTGTGATTCAACAATAAAGGTATTCACGTGTATCCATAGTGATTACCAGCTATCTTGCCAATTTTTAATCATCGACTATGACACCAAGACAGTGATACATCAGAACACCACCATCACTACCCACGGTACATACCTTACACTGAGATTATCTCTTCTACCCATGAGACTACCTGATCCCTACTCAATCGTCGAGTTTTATTATTCTACACCTGGACAAACCTAATTCCCATGGTCGATCCGTGAACCGCTATCATCTTAATAAGCCGTTAACATGATGTATTGCGAGGAAGAAGGTTGGGTTGTTACATGTTCAGCAACTTGCTGTGAGACATTATGTCAATCATTCTTCTTCAGATTCATCATCAGATTTTCATTCGGATGCTTCATCTAATTCTTCTTCGAGATACTCATTGTCCGATCATTCTTCTCCTGATTTACCGAGTACTTCTGCGGGGCCATCTCACAAGAGACGTAGGTCCCCTATGGCCATCTATACCTGAATTACAACTGAATCCGGAGCTATCTCCCGTCCCGAGCTGATTTGATATCACGCCTAAAAGGGTTTAGGGATTTTTGGTTATTCGTAAATTAGAGGTAGACTTAGAGAGACATAAGTTTTTTAGGGATAAATATTATTGTCTAGGATAATGATGAGGCCTGTATAGGTCTAGTGGGACTGATTAGAGTTGGATGATGAAGTTAATATGCTTGCTGGGATGGATATTAACCCCGTTGAGGCAGTTATCGAGGCGTGTTTTGATTTTGCTGATATTATAATAAACAAGTGAAGTTGATGTGAGGTTGAAACTTGACCGTAACACGATGATGTTGAGATAGTACGAGAGACTTGATTGTATTATTATGACGATGGAGATACACCAACCTGAGGTCCCAGAGGATTATCCATGAGCCTGCTTAGGAGGGATAAATAGGGGGTACGTATAGAGACTTTGGGGAGCATATGCAGAGTTTCCATGATCACTGTTAGCCCTAAAATATGGGTAACTAAAACTGGGAATTACATTTATCATTTATAGTCGTGTCGGGTTAGTTTAGTTAGTAAAGCCCGGGACTATAAATACCCCCTCCATACTTCCATGGAGGGGTGAAGCTCACTTTTGTAAAAAGTGTGTGTGTGTGTTTTCTTCTCTTTTTCTCTCATCTCTCTCTCTTCTCTCTCTCTCTAAACTATAATCTTTCTTTATCTATTTTCTTAGTTCTTGATCCGTGTTGTGATTTATGAAGTGAAGCATTAAACGGGAACCCTAAAATATGGTGACTTATCTGGAATTACATTTATCATTTATAGTCGTGTCAGGTTAGTTTAGTTAGTAAAGCCCGGGACTATAAATACCCCCTCCATACTTCCATGGAGGGATGAAGCTCACTTTTGTAAAAAGTGTGTGTGTGTGTTTTCTTCCCTTTTCTCTCTATAACACACACATACTTCCCATCTCTTTCTTTTTTTTCATCCTAAAAACAAGGATCAAACCACCCTTTTCCATTTTACCATACCATCCGATTGTTTATAAGGGTGAATGATGTTAACAATTGGTACCAGAGCATAGGGGGAATCCGTGTTGTTTAATCTACTGATTATGTGGCGAATAAGCTCAAAAAAATTCGTGGCTTATATTGATGAAAAAATGCCACGGCTCAAAAAATTTTTGGGCTTACTGGAGTGTTAAACTTGTTCTATTCTTGTTCTACATGTCAAACCGATGATATTGATACCATTCCATGAGATGCACAAGCTACTAGATCGATTTTAAAGCCAAAAAAGGTATGGATTTTTTTTCGCGGTTCAAGGCGGCGGTTTGGTCCGATTTTGATGTTCCACAAGAAAATTCGTGTTAGTATATGTTTAATTCATCTCCCTACCAAACTTAGTTTTAAAGCATAACAAAGCTTTAATTTGCGTGGTCAATATAGCTTACAATTGGTTGAAAATTACTTATTTTTCGAGATGTATGTTCATGTGGCGGGTTGATATTATATTATTTTCTGGTGGCGGTAGACAAAAAGTACAGACAAGATCCGCATTTTAAAGAAAAAGTAAGTGGCGGGTTGGTCACTAACTAGGCGGCGAGTTGCCTACATTTTGGTGGCGGTTTGGTCGCAAAAAATTTGGCGGCGGTTTGGTCACATTTTAAGTAGCGGGTTGCCAAAGGAGGCGGGTTGCCACAAAAAAAACCTAGTTTTGACTACCTAATTTCTTGAAAAAAAAAATTTTTTGACCTTACCGCGAAGGTCGAACCGCAGCATCAGGAGGCATGTGACCGACATTTGGCATGGTGACCAGGAATTTGGGGAATATTATAATCAACAACAAGAAAAAAAACAAACACCACAATCAACCATCAACAACATTACCACTCAAACAACAACACTTAATCCCCAAACGATCCTGAAAAGATTCACGTTAAACAACAAAACGGCTAAGGATTCGGATTATATGACCAAGTGATTACGAAATGGATTTGGTATCCCTTATTTGCAATTGAAGTTGGAAATTTTCACAAAGGCTCTAACTTATTTCATCATCGTGACTTTCTTCATTTTCTCTCCGATTTGATACATGCTTGAACTATACAGTTATGATTAAGACTTGAATTATCTAGTTTCCAGCAGTCAGGGTTGTTGGAAATGAAGACCTGGATAACTATCACTTAAAGGAGTTACGTTTTTTAGTACTCAGTGTCACACGCAGATGTCGATGTGGATAATTTCAAGAGTGTTGTAACTTCTTATACTTTTGATGGAGATAAGTACTAAAATTCTTTACTGCACCGTTCTTCAATAACAATCGAGCAAGCCTAAGTAACAAATTTGGGGGATTACTTTTCATTTCAAGTTTGTATAAACTGGTTTACTTCACCATATGATCACAACAATAGCTACAGAAGAGAGGTTGGTAAAATTAAGCCAGAGAGTTAAAGGTTGAGATGTAAATCCGCACTTCTCACAAACAGGTATTATTATGCTTATTCCAAATAACGAAACTTTACATCTAAGCAAAATCTCAAAGTTATTCCCCACGACATTCCTAAGAATAGATCAAGATTTGTGCTTATGACAAGAACTTCTCGAGTATATGGACGTACACGACAATGATGCTTCCGAGAGTTCGCAACCATCATGGGGGGAAATGTGTACATCCGGGACTTAATTGACTTTGATGTTACCATGTCAACTTCCAGGGGGAAGTAGTGTATACTACTTCACTTAGAATGGTTTGTGAAGTATTCTGCAAACGTGAGAAGAACAGTTGCTGATTTCTCGCATGCACCCCCGAACGAATATTCACCAAGCCCTAATGACAAGAAGCAGTGGTCGTTGGTGTGGTTTGACTTCTACAAAATTCCGCTGTGCACTTTGATGACAAGTAGAAGATTGTTCAAGCTACATCAATGTTTCAGAATCTGCTCAAGATAGGGATGTTGGTTTGGGGGGAAGCTGATTCAGAAACTTTGCCAAAAAGGAGTCTATGAAGAAAGCTTTTCAAGACATGCTGCATGAATTGGGGGGAAGTTAATCCAACTCATGCATACTACAATGGTTCCTGTATAAATAAAGACACATAAGATCCAAGCTGGAGTATAAGTTTCAAGACAAGGAGTACTCAAAAGACATCTTCAGCTCTGGAAGCGCTTTGGAAGACTTTATTTGTGTTGTATTTGTACCTGATAGGAACATTGTAAGTAATTCCGTATGTCCACATATTGGGGGAAGATTGTTAGCCCTAAAATATGGTGACTAATCCGGAATTACATTTATCATTTATAGTCGTGTCGGGTTAGTTTAGCTAGTCAAGCCCGGGACTATAAATACCCCCTCCATACTTCCATGGAGGGGTAGAAGTTCACATTTGTAAAGTGTGAGTGTGTGTATTTTTCTATTTTCTCTCAACAACACACACAACTTCCCATCTTCTCTCTTTTCTCTCTAATAATATGGCTACACATCTTTTCCATTTTACCATACCTCTGGATCTTGTGTTCTAAGGGATTAAGTCCCCACTATCATGAACCGTTAATTACTCATCGGGGTAAGCGCGAATGCTGTGAATAGATCTATTTGTGAATGGACTCCCCGTTGGTGTACCTATACTGTCGATAACCAATAGCACACATTTGAATAACTTTGCGGGTGTTTTGGCAAAGATACCCGTTGGGGAAATTATTTGTGGTTATTGATTAACCTAAGGCTTCGGTGTCATGAGCTTAGGGCAATAATATTGTTTTCCATGATAATTGTATATGCATGCAATTATTACAAACTATGGGTGTATAACAACGTAACCCACTATTGAACTTGTATTCAAACTACTTTACTTAAACCTATGAATTTTACTCAACCTTTGTGTTGACTTTTTAGCATGCTTATCTCAGGTAATTGAGCAACTTAAGGCACAGAGTGGCACAAACTTGAAGATGGCTAAACTGTTATCATTCAAACTTTATGTTTTCATGTAGATTTTGGGACCTCGCTTTTTGTAAAAACTCTGATGAATAAATGAATGATAACTAAATTTTTCAAAAACGTCTCTTTACGATTCGTTTTCTATGATTATGATCGTTGTACTATGAAATAATACCCCAGATTAGCTTTCGCTGCTATATATGTCAAAAATGGGGGTGTTATAAAAGGGGTGTTTGGCACAATCAGTCTTAACATAGTTAAGACTGCTTGTGTAGCTTTTGAGGTATCAAGCCAACCTTCATAAGCTCTAAATGCAAGTTTTACAAGTCTTAGATTAGTTTTGTTCAAGTTGAAGTCAATTTAATCATTTTTCAAAAGTTACTAGTCTAAAAGAGTTTCAATCAGATTATGAGCTGATTTTCTTAAAATTCTATTTGAAGGGTGGATTTTGTGTTTAATTTGAGTCTCTAATGCATCATGATGCATCTGTTTTTGAGTCATAAGTACTTTGTATTAATCTTTTTAGCTTAGGATCAAAAGCAGTCAAGTATAACTAGTTTTTTTACTTAAGGATATGATTATGCAGACCATTATGGGTTAGGATTTAGCTAATCTTTAGTTAAATATTGTTTAAATTAGCTTATCATAGTCTAAAGTCCATCTGTTTTAAGTTTTTAGTTGGTCAAAATCTCTTTTGAGTCTTAAATTTAAGTTGCAAAAAGCCAATAAGTCCAATAAACAGTCAAGTATGCAACATGTTAAGCTTAGGTGTTTTGCTATTCTAGTAAGCTTAATTCTAGTTTCAATTTGCTTATTAGGTCTAGATCTTAATCAGCTTCTAATATTTAGCCTTTCATTTTAGCTTATTAGTAGTGCTTATTTGTCCTTTAAGTTAGCTTAAAAATCTGTCATAAGTCATTTTATAGTTTTTTTTCCTTTGTAATATGTTAGTTTTTTTAGCTTATTCCTGGCTTATTTTTAAGTTTTAATAAAAGTTGTTTTGTTAAAGTTGTTTGGTTTTGCTTATATTTTAGCTTTTTCAAAAAGAAAAAAAAATGTTTTATCAAAAAGGGTGGCCACAGGGTTCGAGCCTGTGACCTCCCCTTCACACACACACG
>BQNB010030213.1:0-28822 GCA_026074375.1 Tanacetum coccineum
GGAGTGGTGCGCCATGGCTCAATCTCGCGTCATAGCTTGGCACGAACCCATGACACGACCACTCCTCCCCTCTTACAAATTTAGGATTTGCTAATATTATTGCCAAGTTAAGTGTAAAGTTAGCATCAATGTTGTTTACGTGCAGTTAAAACACAAAAAGTTAGATTGAAACATAATAATAAATTAGCTTAACTTTTGATCTTAATTAGTTAACATCAAATCAAGTTTTAATTAAGATATATGAATTTCAACTACCAGTTTAATCATGGAAAATACCCGACTTGAAAATTTTTTTAACCTGGAAAACAAATTTTTTTAATAGGTGCATACCCTAACTTGAATTCCTGAATCCCCACTGAGTGCATACGACCTCCTAAATTGCTATAATCAAAGATATAGATTTTTATTGCAATTATATCAATTCAATAATCAAATCTGAAACATTCATATTCATTAGAATTCCAAAGTATTTATGGATCGGCCTAACACGAACCCATTATGACCTATATTGTCGACAGTCCACCGCTAAGTTAAAATGAAAGATTAATCATGCAGCTGGAAATGATATAGTACCAAAGTAAACTGCAAGGATATCGAGATGATAAATAACTATTTTCAAAAAGCAGTCGCAAATTTCTTACAGATCTTCCTCTTATTACAACTGCATACCTCATGCTCGAGATTTGGTCCGTAAACGAACTGCACGTTCAGTGAACATTTCATGCACCGTTGAGTAAAAAGTTTGTTTATTTATTAAATGAACGAACATGTACAACATTTTACGTTTGTTTAGTTAAATGAACGAAAATGAACAAAAATCTTGTTCTTTCATTTATGTTCATGAACGTCTGATTATTCGATCGTTTATGATCATATATATGTTTGGGAAAATACCTAAAAAATTTCACTTTCCAAAGGGTGTGTGTCACTTTACCTAGGGGTGGCAATTTCTGACCTGACACGAAACCCGACCTGAAACCGACACGAAAATTAACAGGTTCGGGTTGAGTCTAATAGATTTTGGGTTGGGTTTGGGTCGACCCATCTGACCCGTTTATTAAACAGGTTAGGTTTGGGTTGGGAATAAATTAATCGGGTCGACCCGCCAACCCGTTTAAGATTTTTTTCTAAAATAAAAAATTATTTATATTTTATTATATGTGTTAAATGGGTTAAACGGGTTGACCCGTAAATCCGTTTATCACCTTATTTAAACCTGTGTATGTAGCAAGACTTGTGTATATATATAGGGTTAGAAATGGGTCAACCCAAAACCCATTTAACCTATTCAACCCGTGTAACCTATTTAACCCGCCAACCCAAGTATATATACGGGTTAAATGGGTCAGGTTAGGGTTATGTGTAAACAGGTTAGGGTTGACATAGATGACTCAATTATTTAAATGGGTCAGGTTCGGGTTGGGGTTTTCTGCCCACCAACCGCCTCGTAAACCCGAAACCCTCCTAACCCGAACACAACCTGGAATTGCACCCTAACTTTACCCATACATATGTTTTTTTCTCAAAATAGCTTACGACAACTGCGCACAACTTAAGAAAAAACTGACACGTGTTCTTTATTATAATACTAATGTATAAAATTTATGGGAAACATATTGTACTTATTGGCAACATATCTGTACTTTAATATTATAATAAAGGACACGTGTCAATTTCTTCTTAAGTTGCCAAGTTACCCTATGATATTTTGAGAAAAAAAAATTTTGTGGGGTAAAGAGACATTCAACCTTTGATTTTGGACTTTTTTTGGGAATTTTCCCTATATGTTTATGTTCATCTATTGTATTTTTTATTATATAATTTTACAATTGTTTTATTTAAACAAGACAAAACTTATAAAACACAATATTTTTTATATTTTTGTAGAGTTTATGTTTATTTTTCTATATTCGTTTAGTGTCTTAATTAACGAACATAAACAGATATGTAGAACCTTATTTCTTAATAAACGAACATGAATAAAAATTTTGGTTGCGTTTAAACGATCGTGTCAATTTTATTTACCCGATATAAAGTTATTGTATGAACGGAGCTTGAATAAAGCTTCGTCAGTTACAACCCACTGGAAGGCCTCCAAATACTGAACAAATGTTTTAGGCTGCGTTGTTTCGTTTCCATGTTCAATAAAACAATAGTGAACCACTAATTTTCTATGTGGCCTCCAACTTAAAGTTCAGTACGATGTCTACCTTTTGGAAAGCCATTGCTATAATAGGGCTTACATGAAATCGACCCCAAAACAAAATCATATAATTTTTTTTTATTTACTTATGTTACAAAATAAAAGTATTTCTTAGGGTTGTTGGGCTTAGGGATATAAACCTTCTTATCCTTTCCCTTGCCATTAACCTTATTCTTGCCTTTTGCATTAAGCGATTTCTTATTGGCCTTCTGGATTTTACCACTTTTAATCATCATTACTTGTGGTGTTTCAGCCTTCTTAGGTAAACCCTTCTCATACTCAATAAGCATAGCATGAATTTCACCAATTGTCTTCCCCATGTTATGCATATTGTAATTTCTTACAAATCCCATAAAATCTTTAGTAAGGCCATTAATGATTAAGCCTACTGAGATATCCTATGGTAGCATATAACTAAGACATTCCAGGTGCTCCACATATCCTTTCATCAGGTAAGAAAAACTAACCGTTATGTTTAATGACAAAAGTCAATAAACGAGAATCTTGATCTTGAAACTTAGTGATTAAGTTATCACCTCTATGGTTGCTCACACAACACATCAACCAAATATGCCAAGATGCTAGTCATTGCTTCACGTCTCTCGAACATGTTGTGTTACACCTTTTCTTGAACCAAATATCACAAACAAAACCCTTGTTATTCTGGACCGAAAATCAGCAAACCCTAGTTAGGGTTTTGCACCGAATTCGGTTGAGAAGGAAATTAAGAAATTTAAACCCTTATGGTTTCTAAACTGTTTTCAACCTTGAGAATAAGTAAACCAATAACCCTTGAACCTGCTGTGATCAAGAAGACCTTGTGGGATACCAATTCGCACTAAAGATCCCTTAAAGGGTTTACTGAAAATCATAGCTGCTAGAAAATGAACCAAAAATCAAAAAACCCTTTTAGGGTTTTATCTAAATCGGTTATGGGATTGAGGAGCGCACTGAAACTTAATTTGATGATTTTAGGGTTTAGAATGAAAGAATAATGAGCTAGGGTGTGGGTGTTTATATAGGCACCAAACCCTAGTCCTTGGTGAACAAGGAAACATTAATTCAATCATTAACCTAAACCTTTTCCTTCTCTCCTAAACCGAACCAAACTCTTCTCACTTAAACCACATGTAGGTCGGCTGCCAGAGGTCCCCATGGTTTGAGTTTTGTGTCAATTTAGTCCCTTGGTTTACACTTTGGTATTATGTTAAACATATTAAACAATAAACGCATTCTATGTGTCTTAACATGTTGCCCCCAATAGGCTCGCGTATTTCTAATTGCATAACATGTGAATCCAACTAACATATTCCAACAGCTCCCACTTGGGAGTTGGAGTAGTAGGCTACATTTATACCAAAATAGAAACGTCTAGCAACACTCTATTGTCATAAATTAGAAATACTTGAGATAAAGTTTCAAGAACAATCTCAGCTCAATGGTTATGTATTTCTTGCTAGTATCATCCTTTTGTTATAGATACAGGGAAACAATGGATATGGATCCTAACTTATTCCATATAGTTTAAGAAATTTAGTTTCTCGTTATCGAAGTTAATTCAGATATACCAAATGTAATCAAGAATCTTCTTGAATTATGTAACACCCCCATTTTTACATATAGCAGCAGAAGCTAATCTGGGGTATTACTTTAAGGTACAACAGTCATAATCATAGAAAACGAATAAAAAAGAGTCGTTTTTGAAAATTTAGTTATCATTCATTATTTCTTTAGAGTTTTTACAAACGAGAGGTCCCAAAATCTAAAATACAAAGTTTGAATGATAACGGTTTTGCCATCTTCAAGTCCTCGCCACTCCGTGCCATAGGTTACTTAGTTACCTGAGATAAAACATGCTAAAAAGTCAACACAAAGGTTGAGTGATATTCATAGGTTTAAGTTAAATAATTTGAATGCAAATTCGATATTGGGTTACGTTGTTATACACCCGTTATAAAACAAATATTATTGCCATTAGCTCATGAATCCGAAGCCTTGGGATATATTTGATACGTTATAGCCCCAACGGGTGCCTTTGCCAAAACACCCGCAGTTATATTCTAATGATGTGCAATTGGTTACCGGTATGACTGGGTACACCAACGGGGAGTCCAACCCAAATAGATCTATTCACAACATTCGCGCTCACTCCGTAGAGTAATTAACGTTCGGTGATATTGGGGACTTAAAGGCAAAATAGTTACTTAGGCAATAATAAATCAGGATAGCATACAGAAATAATTGCATTCATGGTTTATAGCATGTATCCCCCTCGCGGGTTTATGAAATATTTGAAATATTGAAATGCGAGGCTATGAACTCACCTTAACAGTATAGGGAAATCTGAGTGATAGCAAAGGTATATGAATGAAAGTAACGGCTTCGTCACACGCAACCTGGGGTAATATGTTAAGTCTTAGTTTGATTGAATATGTTTTACATTATAATGAATATCATCTTTGATAGAGTTTGGAATTATTGTATCACCGTTCGGGCCATCATAATTCAGAGGTCATTCAGTAAACGTTTGAGGAGCTAGGGCACTTTAAATCGTAAACCCAACAACTCAGTCAGAACGTAATACCAAGATGAAACCTCTTAATATGAAGCTCCCTAGTATTGTGATATGGTATAATCGGTTTTAAGCGTTTTGCTCAATAACTGGAAATGTTAAGCACGTCAAGCGTTAATTAAAGTTATGTCTTGTAATGTTTTGAATATATTTTTATACTTTTTCAAAATGTTACATTTTAGACCCTTGAGAATGAAAAATGGCAAAATATACCCTTGGAGTTTGCACTTTTACGAGTTTGGTCCTTCAAGTTTAAAAGATATACAAAGTAAACCTTGCACTTTGGAAAGTGACATAATAGACCCCTGTAGTTATAACTTTGATAAAATGACATTTTTAGTCCTTTTAGTTATAAGTTTCTGAAAGTTACGATATATACCCCTTGCATGGATAATATTTACAAAACATGTCCAAATTGCCATGCAAGCTTATTTTAACATTTCAAAAGATATTTATAGGTTATAATAAACTAAAATATGAAGGTTTAACATAACGGAAGTTTAAAATAATGATTCGTTAAGCTAGGAAGCAAAACGGGTCAAATTAGGGTTTCAAAATGAAAACGCGCGGGTTTTAAGTTCAAATTCCTTCAATAATCAATAAAGTGGTTATTTTAACATTAATTAAGCATGTTAGGATAGATTATAACAACATTTAGTCATTATAACATTTAGTTTTAAGAAAAACATAAAATTAGAGTTTCGGGTGTACGGTTTTGGATCAAAATGGAACATGAGTATGAACTGAGTTATAAAACTTTAACAAGAGTGTATTTAGGATCATATGAACATTATAAGAGTGTAGGAGCATGTATGAAGATCATAGAACCTGGATTTGAGCTTATGGCTTGAAAATGGGTCGAAATCAGGACTTTTAGCTTCGTACGCCTAGAATAACGACTCTCGGGCTTCTTTTCTTGATTTATTTTGCTTCACTTTTGTTCTTGAGACTTCTTAGGACCTCTTAGAATCTTCTCAGAGCAAAGGATTGCTGCTATTAAGGGTTATAGAGGAGGAAGTGGGGGATGAGTTCAAATGAAGAGTTTATGGCCCTATTTATACATGAAATGAGCTAGGAGGCCAAGGGAGGTTTTGTGATTAGGTGATGACATGTATGAAGTCTAGAGGATTATGAGGAGAGGCTATTATATGAGTTGTATAAGCTAGAAACTAGCTTTGAGGTGTTGGCTTGCCCTTTTGATGTCGCGGCTAAAGAAGAGAGACAAAGGGGTGATGTGGCCAATCTTTGTACCAAGAATGAAATAGATATTTAGAAGAGGTGCTTGTAAACAGCTTAGGAGAGTGTGGTTCTTGTCATTGAGGTGCTTGATTGCAAGAAAACTTTCAAAATGGGTCAAATTGCAAAGGTTTTGGGTTTCGAGTACTTTAGGGCTCAATTAGGGTTTTCTAGCTTGTAATTTGTGTACATTTGATTTGTAATGATAGATATATGTTCACAAGACTTATATTAAGGATTAATAACAAGAATTGATAGGTGGTTCGGGTTTAAAATGGGCGAAAATGAGTAAACAAGTCGGTATGTACTTGCCACGGTGGAGTCTCTTTGAATATTTGGAAATAAAAAAAATTAATACGTGGATATCTAACCGGTCATTTGGGTGATATTATCTCAAAACAATCAAGTACATTGGTGTAATGTGTACAAAAAAAAGTAAGTTGGTCATTACATTACAAATAAGAAAGTAAGTTAGTAATAAATGACCCTTACCCGAACAAGTTTTATCAAAAGTTACTGAACTAGCCTAAGAAAAGTTTAACATGGGAGATAGCAAATTGTTTTTCACAAATATTTTGTTATGAAAATAAGGAAAATAGACTACAAAACATAAAATCCTTATTTCTCACTTTAATATATAAAACGACAAAACATTTTTAGTTTTTACCTATTTCCTTTAATACACATCTAATCCATTTTCCCACTCGTTTAGGGTACAAGCAAAAGATGTTCTATGTACTAACCGAAATGATTTATTTTTATACGTTTTTACGTATTTGTACATTTTTCAACATTTTATACATTTTTGTAAGTTTTTATCCGTTTTTGTAACACCCTCATTTTTACAATATAGTAGCGGAAGCTAATCTGGGGTATTACTTCATAGTACAACAGTCACAATCATAGAAAATGACTCAAAAGAGACGTTTTTAAAAGATACGTTATCATTCATTTAAAATCAGAGTTTTACAAAGGCAGGTCCCAAAATCTAGAAACATAAAATGTGAATGATAACAAGTTTTAGCCATCTTCAAGCCATGCCACTCCATGCCATAAGTTGCTCAATTACCTGAGATAAACATGCTAAAAAGGATCAACACAAAGGTTGAGTGAAATTCATAGGTTTATGGTAAATAGTTTGAATACAAATTATAGTGTAATAATTGCACGAGCATAATTATTATGGAAAACGGTATTATTATGGAAAACAATATTATCATGGAGAACAACATTATTATGGAGAACAGTTAAATGCAAGTCATCATAATGGTAATAATTGCAACGAATACAATTATCATGGAAAAATGGTAACATTATTATTCCACCTAAGCTCATGACACCAATACGTTAACAGGGAAAATCACCGTAGTGACATTGGTTGAGGAACAAATGTTCCTGTGGAAAAGGTAACTTGCCAAGGTTACCTGTTAGCCTTAATTTTATATAAGTCGAACAAGAATGTCATCGGTCTTTTTAGTCATAAATAGTCTTGTTATGTAATAGGCTAGTCGGGTTCAACGGGCTTGGATTGTAATCTAATATTGTCCATGTTTCGGGCTTAAAGCCAAGAAAAGCCAAGCCCGGCCCAAGTTAGAAAGCCCATATGCCACTTATGGCTCAAGGGTATAAATAGAACCCTCTTCACACATGGAGAGGGTGTTGGTTGCCATATTTTCCTCATTTTTGATGTGCGTGTAATCATCCCCTACTTTATTTCTCTCTATAATCTTCACTTTCCTTATCTCTATTCTATCTTTGTTTGCTTATTGCATAGCTTATTTGTGTATCGGATGAAATCTTTTGGGATAACATTTGGATCATTCGCCAACGGGTGTGGGTTTTAATGATTAGTTGTGGTATTTGGTTGCGCTTATTAGTTCGGCTAGTTTATTTTTTTTTTTCTTTTCTCTACTTGGCATTCTTTTCTTTTGATAATTTTGATAACACTTGTTATTAAAAATGATGTATTAACATTTTTTTTGGTCACGTGGTCTATTGTTTCATTATTATTTTTTCTTCTCTTTCCATTTCTTTCCTACTGTTTCAAGTGTCTTTAACACAAGCTACACAGTAACAATCGAACAAGCAACAGTTTTAGAAAGATCGAACGAGCATCATTCTATTTGGTTTCTGAACTAGTGAGGCTTCGAACAGTACCATCGAACTAACGAGGCATCGACCTGAGTACACTTCACAAGGCCCGAACGAGTAAAAAAGGAAAGACTATGGATCGAACGAGTCCATCGAACTAAAGAGGACGAACGAGTAAACTTTCACAAGACCGGAACAAGTAGAAAAGGAAGAGGATCGAACGAGTCCATCGAACTAAAGGGATCGAACGAGTAGCAACTTTAAAGGATCGAACGAATGATTTTTATAAAGGATCGAACGAGTGAAAAACAAAACTAAGGATCGAACGAGCCACATATAAAGGACCGAACGAGCAAGATTTTTGAGGACCGAACGAGGGGAACACAAAATCTTAAACGTTTTAACTAATTTACTTCGTTTTTTTTTTTTTTCGTGTGCGAGTGACGTTAAACGAAGGACTCGTGACATATCATCATTGTGACCGTGGTCGTCGTTACGCATCATCGAGGTATATTCCGGATTTCACCGACGATTACCGTATCACTCCGCGAGAAGCAAATAACATACGTCGTTCTTATTTCTATAATTTTCAAAACGAGAAGATGATATAAAAGGAGGGAAAACGTTTTTTATTTTTTTATAATTCCAATTTTCCACTTTTGGCCCTTCATCTTCTAAACAATTTTCATTTTTAACACTTAGATTTAAATTAGGTTACTATTAACCCTTTGTTTTTTAACATGAATTTAAATAAGAACCTTTTAATTTCATAATATTTTTTTTCATTTTTTCTCACTTTTCAACTTTTAATTTTTGTTATTTTTTTAGTTTTACATTTTAGTTTTTTCAAAATTTTCAATTTTAGCCCTTTCGTTGTAAGAAATTTCACCGCTCTTCATTTTAACTCACAATCGTTATCAAAAGCTTAACGTTGTTTCAACGTCAACAAAGATTTCAACGTCAATTTAATTTGTTTGACGGTTTCTTTTGAATTTTGTAAAACCCCCATCCCCGCGAAAGATTTATTTTTTTTTGTCCCTTCGGGTTTTAATCAAAGACTTGTAAAATCCCGTGAACATTAATTGATTTCAATCCACAACAACAATCACTTTACCTACTTAAGATCCGATATCCATTCACAACTTCATCACAATGTCAAATACCAATACCAATTTGCAAACTCAAACATCAAGTGTTCTTCAGAAAGACAACAAACACAGTTTCTTCGTGTTCAATTACTAAAGTTCAGCGAAGACACAAAACTTTCAATAATTAAATGCATGAAAAGACTTCGAGCAATTCAGTCACGAACTAAAGTTTCCTCACAATATACTTATAGCAAGATGTTTGGTACCATGTCTATCTTCAAGAGAACATTCTCTCAAGACTTAGATTTACTAGAACAACATCTTACCAAAGAAATAATTTCTCAGACTAATTGCAATACTACTTTAACAAAACCCATAACAACGTTTGAAAATGCTTTCATTTAGAAAAACAAAAGTGCGAATGCAAATTAATACACAATAAGATGCTCAATCATTTACGATGCAATGATCTTTAACATGGATCCCTCGGAATACATGCTTGAGTTAAATACTTTTCGTCAACAACGACTCTCCACAAATGTTGACACAAAAGAAGTTTGATGCAAAACAAAGGAAGATTCATTCAACCAAGTTCCAGCATTGAATGTTGATTCATTGAAGGTTGATTTAGTTGTCAAACAAAACTCTTATATTCTGAGAAAGAAGAACATAATTCAGCAGAATGCATCCAACAAATTAGTAAAAAGGAATGCAGCTTGAATTCAGAACAAAAAGATGGTGCATGCATCAAATACAAGATGTCCAAAGCAAAGAAAGATGCATGGCAAATTTTCGATCTCTTCAATCACACCTGCAAGTTTTCTTACAAAGATCACTAAAAGGCACTCGCATCGAACATGGATACAAAGCGGGCATTCATGTCACTCTTGTCCAGAGTTTGATAATTTCACAAGAACAATGCTCCTCAAACGTAGATCAACTACAAAAACAACTTGACAAAGATGAATTTCAAGAAGATGATCCATGGCAGCCTTTTGGGTGGTAAACAACTAGTTTCAAAAGTTCATCGATTCACAGTTTACTTTAGATTATGACAGTCAAATGACAGACACACTCTTTGTTTCAATACACTGGAATCGAGAGGTTCACACTTCAGAGATACACTACAACTTCCAAACACCTGGGTTAATTGTTAAGAAGTCCGTGTGCTGAAAGAACACGTCATACTAAGACAGTATGAAAGAAGGGTTGATAAAAAAGACAGATGCAGACGCAAGAGAGTAAGATTGATACGGGTAAAGCATTGGATGCTGATATTGGGTTACACAGAAAGCATTAGGACTAGCACAAACAGTGCAAGAAGACAACTGCTAGGTCAGGGATGATACAAACTGCAGATGATGCAGATACAAACCCATATATGACGAAGAAGCCCAATGGCAGAGGTACGATTGACTGCTGGATTGTAAATATCTTTGCATCGGACAACAGCATACTGACAACCTTAATCATTAATGAAGGTAGGGTTGACCAGTATCCTGAAACATGTCAAGTTAAAAGTCATATGCCTGATTCATCACCTGATAACCAGACAACTGAATACTCGAAACAATCACTCGAGTCTGAAAATATTTTGCTCAAAAAGACAGTTGCCCAATTTCAAAAAGATTTTTCAAGAATGGAAGCACATTGCATTGCTCTCGAACTTAAATATCAAAATCAATCTTTAAAATCAGGGCAACATGGTCAAATTTTGAAGGAAACAAGTAATAAAGCCAAGATTGAAAAGGAAATTGATGTACTTGAAACAATGAACATCGAATTAGAACATAGTGTGGCTACATTACGTAAGGAAAATGAGACTTTGAAACAGCATTACAAAGATTTGTATGATTCTATTAAAATCACGAGATCTAAGACTACAGAACAGACAACATCTTTGCTTGCTAATAATGCTAAATTAAAAGCTCAGATTCAGGAAAAGGTTTTTGCAATTGCTGCTTTAAAAAATGACTTAAGGAAGTTAAAAGGAAATAGTGTAGATACTAAGTTTGATAAAACATCAGTCTTGGGGAAACCGTGTACCAACACTAAGAAACCAATCATTTGTAGACAACCGAATGCGTTTAAATCTGAAAGGGCTCAAATGTCAAAACAACGGTTTGCCCTCCCACGATTTTGATGGTAATAAGAATTTGTCAAAACCAGCCACTCAACATTATTTGCCTAAGAAAACAGAATCCACCTTTGCAAATAACCTGAACACAGTGAATTGCATCTAGCTCATCTAGGAATAGTTCTAATGAACATGCAAGATTTAGTTCAAATGACATGGTTCATAAACACTATCCTAGATGAAGCAAGAAAAAGACACGAAGAAGAGATAGAACTCAAAACTAGTGTGATACCCTTCTTGCTAGATTTCAAAGCTTGCTGATGGTACAAACCAAAACCTAGGAGCAACAATCAAACATCTAGGAGTTTAGCCTGTATCTAAAGTACTCCGCGTTACGATAACGGCTGTGGCCCAAAGCAGAACACTCATAGAGTTCGAGTTCTTTCCTCAGATATCTACACCTTTGTTGATTTCTACATTCGTTTTCATCAAGTATGTCTTTAATGGCAAATCATGATGCTTGTATAACACAAACTCCTGAAGGAAGTAAACTCAACTGTGCTAAGGTCCATCCAATAAGACAACAACACAAAAACAAACCCGTAGAGCAAATAAAATTGCCAAGAAAACCAGAAAGACAGATCCCACAGGACATAAGGTTTTCAATCAAAAAGACTTCCCCGCTGTGCAAGGAGAAAGCAACGACACTCATAGTCTGTCTTAGGTAGAAAACTGACGGGTAAAATTTATTCAGGACAGTTGGTCTTTAGATGGTTTTCCAACTGGAAAGAAAATTCACTCTAAGCACAACCAAGGATTGACAGTGAACCCCCAAATCGGTTCAAATGCAGATACACTAACTCAATATTAAAGTTGCGCAAACTCTTGATGGTCAGTGCAGTACTTGCTAACTTAAGTGCAGGTCCATCTTTCCAATCTAAAAAGGGAAGAACTCAGAGTTTGGTTGCTGAAAAGACTGATATCTCATAAACCAGGGCTTCAAGGAATTCTAACCTAATGAACAAGAGTAATGACGTTTGAACACATCAGTTCAAGCCTCAAACCTCAATGTCAAATGACGTCTGTTCACAACAGTTCAGGCCTCAAACCTCAATGTCAAATGACGTTTGAACACATCAGTTCAAGCCTCAAACCTCAATGTCAGATGGCGTCAGATCATGTCAGTTCTGACCCCGGTCCACAATGTTCAAAAACGGTACTTGAACAAGACAGTTTAAGTCCCGGTCCACAAAGTCAAGAAAATGTTCCTCAAGTTGCTGAGACAGCAACAACGTCAAATGAGCTGGAATTGCTTTATAGTCCGATGTTCAGTGAATTACTCAATGGAACTTCTCATGTTGTGTCAAGTCTTATCGCTGTACATGCTGCTATAATCCGATAACGTACAACAGACATAACACATACACGCACTTCTACAACAACCGATGTTGCAGAGAACCACCTCACATTGAACACCATTCCAACACATCCCACTCCCAACACAAGTACCAACTGTCACTGCACCTAGAGAACATTCATCAAGCAAAACCAATATAGAAAATGCCAATTGACAGACGATGAATTTACACATCTTCATACAAACCGGTACAAGATCAAGGGGAGACGATCGTCTCGATATAGTAGATTCATCAAACATGCATACTTTCTATCAACACCATCCTTCCGCACAACGTTGGACAAAAGATACATCATTAAACAAGTCCATTGGAAATCCTCTCAATCAGTTAAACATGACATCAGCTAAGAATCATATGGCGAGATGTGCGTAAGTTCGCACTCACCGGTGAAGTCAAACCGAACCAAAGAACATCAAAGAAGCCAGTTGGGCTGATTCTGCATGATTGAATCATGCAGGAAGAACTTCATCATTTGACGACAAGATGATGGGATTAGTCGACAGACCACTTTGCAAAAATGTCATTAACTTAAAGTGGCTCTGGAAAAACAAACGTGATGAGGAAAATACTGTTATTCACAACAAATCTCGTCTTGTAGCTAGGGGATATGCTCAAAAAGGAAAGGAATTGATTTTCTGAAGAGTCATTTCACCTGTGCTCGTTGGAAGCTTTACGATTGTTCATTGCGTATGCTTGCAGCACAAATCATTACATGGACAAATGGATGTTAAAACAACATTTCTTTAACGTACCTCTGAAGGAAGATAGTGTAACGTAAACCAACCAGAATGGTTTGTTCTGACCATATCATCCTGACAAAGTTTACCGTCTCAATTAGAAAGCATTAATGGTCTCAAACAAGCACCAATAGCGTGGTATGATGAACTACCCAACTTCTAGGTATCCAACGGATTCATCACAGGTTCTTTGATCCAACTCAGTTCATAACTACACATAGGGGAAGACATACTGCTTGTGCAAATTTACGTTATGACATAATTTATTGGTTCTAAACGAACCCAAAACATTCAAAACATTTTGGAAAACTAATGCCACAACAATTTGATAGTCTATGATGGGGGAGATGAAATTCTTTTTAGTAATACAAGATCCACCAATACCCCTCGTAGTAACTTTTATAAACCAAGCTAAGTATGCTCAAGAGATACATTAAAAAGCAAGTATGCAGACCTCATGTGATAGCATTGGTACACCAAATGGCTACAAAACAACACCTGATGCTGAACTTAGAGTGGTACTCTCGGTCAAACCAACGAAATATCGTAGTATGGGCAGAGCACTCATGGTACCTAACAGCAAGTAGACCAAAATAATTGTACATGCAACATGTTTATTTGTGCTCGCATCAGCTGAAACCGACTAAATACATCTCACGGCGGTTAAACGGATCTTTCGTACATTAAAGACTCCAATTAACATGGGTGTCTGGTATCCGAAGGACACCGGATTCAGAACTACTGAAATTATCAGATTCGGAATCACGCGGCTGTCTCGATTCTCGTAAGAAGCCCATCTGGGTGGCATACAATTACTAGGTGTTGAAAGTTTAAGTCGCCAGCTGTCAATACCAAAAAAGTAGACGCACTTCAATGTCTTCAGCAGAAGCCGAGTATGTGTCTTTATCTGCATGCTGCGCTCAAGTTCTATGGTTGAAACTCAGCTCACAAGATTATAGGCTGTTCACTTTGATAAAATACCTATGTATTAATGACCTCAAAGGCAGCCTAGCGCCATCTCGGCAAATCCAGTCCATCATATTTACCCTTACCACAGCACATCGATGCCAAGATCACACTTCAAAAAGTGAACAGGTTAAAAAGGAGTATTGTGAATTATTCTTTGTCGGAACTGAATCCCCAGTTAGCTGACTTGTCACTAAGCTTTATCGGAAGATAGGTTTAAGTCTCTTGTCGACAACTCGTATGAGATGTTTGACTCCAATGAAACTGGAGGTCTGGCAATTGAAAAAATCCTACTTGATCCATCAAACATCAATTTGTAAATATTTTTATTCTCTCTTTATTTTGATTTATAAAAAATTTTTGAAAAAGAAAATACAAAAATATAAAACCAACAAAAAGAAAATTAGAAAAATATAAAACCTATAAAAGCAAACTACAAAATTAGAAAATTTTCAAAAAATAGCAAAAATAATCTTCTCGACTGTTCTCCTTGGAATCGAATAACATTTACGTACCTAGAAATGTTGATTACAAACAACGCCACGGGCGTTTCTAAAATGAAGTTCGAATACGAGAGTTTTCAAACTGCATTTCAAAACATTCATTTCTAAATTTTTCTTCTATGACTTAGTACAATGTTTCAGTGCATAATCTCGTCCCGAATGCAATAGGGAATGTGTACGCTTCAGTGCGCTTACTTTAAAATAGAAGAGAAGTCTTCTATCATGTTTTAAAATCGTTGAACACAATTTTTTAAAAAGAACTTTCAATGTTAAAATTGTCTACAATATAATTTGTGGTATTTTTCCACAAAAAGTGGTATTTGTTAAAATTGTGTGTTCAACACTCTTATCATAAAAACCCTCCTCTGAATAATTTTCAAAGAATTCTAGTTACGTAGACATGAGTCATTTTATGTGAATCAATTTCTGAGGGGAGCTTTTTAAAAACAAAGCCTTTTAATGTGTTGGATACATCTCATAAATGTCAATTTTATGTATCCAAACACATTTTGTGAAATTAAAATGTGGAAACTTAATGTCAATTAATAATATACATTGTTCACAAAAGGCATCTTCCCACTCCGACTCAACATTTGTGGTGTCATATCAATTTTTCATTCCAATGTCAAGTTTTAATAAATCTTGATATCCCACATATACTGTTAAAGGGGAGCAAGCGGCATCTGAATTCATGCAATATCGTGGTATAATTTTTCTCGCCCATGATTTTCATGTCAAATTTTAATCAATGGTATTGGCAAATACTAAGTGTTTTATTATTCAAAATAAGGGGAGAATATTAGTAAATAAAATATGATATAGACTGAATTCGATCTTTAAGACTCTAAGTCAACTCTTTCCTTTCAAGAGCTAAACAATTTCGAATCTCGGAGCACATGTGTAAGGGGGAGTATTTGAAAATAAAATGTCAGAAAATGGTTTAAATGGTTCGATCTCTATACCCAACACCCTATTAATTTACATATGATTCTACGTCCATAAGGTGGTAAGTTAAGTATAAGTCCTACGCTCCAACCAAAACCGAAGGAATCTACCAAGGACACTCCATATTAGAAATAGCAGTCATTAGGTAAGATTGGAGAAGAATGTGTATAAGGGAAAATGCCCGACTAAGATTGAGCTAACACTGGAAATAATCACAACAAGGTGTTAGTAATGACGTCTTGGTAAGCATTGAAGGGGTTGAAGAATGAAAAAGAAATGTATAGATAAAGGGTGAAAAAAAAAAGAAAAAAAAGAAGCCCTCCTTACACTTAGGCAGAACCTGGGTCAATACATAAACTATAAAAATCCACAATGATGATTGTTGATATTGAAGACGACATCATGGACCCAGTGATGCAATGCACAACCCTTCCCAGCCATTCGGGTTTCTCTCAAAAGAAACTTGTCTCATTTGTCACGGAGATACACACGTTATCTATTGACATCTCACTCCGAGATTGTTAATATTGAATAGGTGGCAGTCTGCTCCAGCCTCCGATTACTAAAACCAAAAGTGCACAAATCGAGTCTAGAGCCAAGAAGAGATCAAATTATAAATCTAATTAGGAAACATTGTCAAATACACTTGTTGAACACACACAAAGTTCACAAGATGTAACAATAGGACTACGCATTATCCTTAAGACTTGCCAGAACATCCCGAGTGATACTAAGTAACACAATGTGAAGATGGAAATCCTGCTTGAGCCAACATCAAACAAGCTCTTGGTAGGTGACTTGCAAGATTCTATATGAATCAAGCTTGTGATAACTGGATATCAATTTGGTCCAGTAAATGAATTGACGACTTAATCAGAAAGATAGTAACTATCTGATTCACTCTTACCGTGTTCTGCTTTGAGACGTTCCGATAAGTAGAACTAGCAAGCACGGTGAATCTAATACATCTGTGTTAGAAGATCCTACGCTTTGAGCTGGAAACCCTGTCAAGGAGATTCTTTGAATCTACCTGATCACATGTATAGTATTTATACTATAAAAACGGGAACACTGGAGGATAACGCAAAAAACCGAAGTCAAGAATTAATAACAAAGCCATAATTCACTTTTATTCTACCTGTCGTATTTCAGGTCAGACGACGGTGATGCAGCTCATTCTCCAGTGAAGTAGTCGAGATTCAAAAACCACATGCTCAAACTCAACAAGCATTAAAAGTCAATCGTAGTCAACAACAACAACAAGATAGATGATTTCTAATCTTCCCCACCATCCAAAGAGCCTCAAAGTCAAATAAAAGAATCAATCATTGGGGAATTGTTAAGACTTAGATGAATTACATAAGTCAAACAAGAATGTAACAGAGTATGGGAGCATGTTGTCAAGAGCACAAGTAGACTCTTCAAGAAAGTCAAATCAGATGATTCAATGTACAGAGGGAGAGTGATTTGCAGAGATAAACGATTCTCGAAGTAAGCTCAAGACGTATCAAAAAATTAAAATCAAATGCTATAAAGAGCTCAAGATCAAGATCACTAAAGCATAGAGAACTTGAACAAAGACAGCCATAACAAAACAAAAACAAGACCAAAACAAGGCAAAGACATGTAAACGTCAAATCCACATCTCAACGTTCACTATAATAGGTCGGCTCGCGGCTCACGGAGGTAGTGTGAAGAAAGAGACTCAACTTGGGAGATTGTTAGCCTAATTTCTATAAAGTCGAGACATGGACGGTACAAGTGACCGTCAATGTCTTTTTAGTCCAAAATAGTCTTGTTATGTAATAGTCTAGTCGGGTTCAACGGCTTGGATTGTAATCTAATATTGTCCATTTTCGGGCTCAAAGCAAGAAAAGCCAGCCCGGCCCAAGTTAGAAAGCCCAAACCACTCATGGCTCAAGGAGTATAAATAGAACCCTCTCCACATATGGAGAGGGTGTTGGTTTGCCATTTTTCTTCATTGAGTGTGGTGGTAATCTTCCACCTCTTTATTTCTCTCTAATAATCTTTCACTTTCCTTATCTCTTTTCTATCTTTATTTTGCTTATTGGTAAAGCTTATGTTGTGTATGGATTAAATATTTTGGGATAACATTACCCATTAGGTCAAATATAGTGCATTTGGCTACCCTATGAATGGGTATACAAACGGGAGTCGTCACCCCCAATAGATCTATTCACAATATTCGCGTTTACTCATAAGCAATTAATGGTTCATGATATGGAAATAATGGCACTGGAAGCTACTTAGGCAATAACATATCTGGATAGCATACATTTGGAAAAAAAACATTTGCATTTATGGTAAAACAATCATGTTATTCAAAAATTCATAGTTTAAGCATGTATCCCCCTCGCGGGTTTATGAAAACATTAAAGAGATTGAAAATCAAGGCTATGAACTCACCTTAACAGGGAAATCTAATTAACGGCAAAAGTATATCAAAGGAAAGGCGCCTGTATGGTAGTACGACGCTATCTACTCGGGCGGAAAGTATATCAACTTGAAAGAAAGCAGCTTCGTCACGTAACCTGGGATAATATGTCGAGTCTTAGGAAGATTGTACTCTAGAACTTTGGTTCTAAGAGTTTAAATATTGATATAAGTGGTGATAGGAGATTATGGAAATATTGTATCACCGTTCGGGCCATCATAATTCCGAGTTCATATCATAAACGGTTAGGAGCTAGGCACTTTTAAATCGTAAACCCAACAACTCAAGTCAGAACGTAATACCAAGATGAAACCCCAAAATATAACTTACCTAGTATTGGGATAAGTATTTCAGATAGGAATTTAAAAGCACATTGATGATGAATAATAGTTATAACATAAATGGTTTTAAGCATTTTGCTCAATAACTGGAAATGATAAGCACGTTCAGCGTATAATTAAAGTTAGTCTTAATAAGGTATTAACACATGTTTATACTTTTTCAAAATGTAACATTTATAGACCTTTTAAGAATGAAGAATGGCAAAAATAAACCCTTAGAGCTATCCACTTTAAGAGTTATGGTCCTATCTTGTTTAAAAGATGTACAAAGTAAACCTCATACTTTGGAAAGTGACATAATAGACCCCTATAGTTATAACTTTAGAAATATGGCAAAAATAGTCCTTGTATTTATAAGTTTTCAAAAAGTTATGATATATACCCCTATGCATGAAAAACGTATCGTTCTTAGTCCAAAATCCATAATAATGATATTTTTCAATATGAAAAGTAATTTGCAGGTTATAGCTTATTAATATAAGCTAAAATATGAAGGTTTAACATAACGAAAGTTTAAAATAATGATTCGTTAAGCTAGAAATCAAAACGGGTCGTTTTAGGGTTAAATAACGAAAACGCGTAGGTTTTTAATTCAAATTCCTTCAAGACTTGATAAAGTGGTTATAATAACATTAGTTTAACTTAATAGAATATATTATAACAACATTTAACCATTATAACGATTTGATTTAAGAAAAACACAAAATTAGGGTTTCGGGTGCACGGTTTGGATCAAAAAGAGAAAACACATGGTTTTTGAGTTTTAAAACTTTAACAAGAGTATATTTATGGAACATATTAACATTATAAGAGAGTACAGGAGCATGTATGACGACATAGAACATGGTTATTGAGCTTTAAAATCAACAATGAAGGAAAACAGGTCAAAATGGGTAGAAACGCTCGTACGCCTAGGTTTTTCTTCTTCGGGGCTTCAAGGCTTCAATCCTTCTCTTGTTTTATGATCTCCTTGAGGACTTAAAAAGATCTTCTTGAGCAAGATAATTTTGGCTAGTAGTGGGATTATAGAAGAAGATGTGGGGGATGAGTTAGAATGAAGGGTGTTTGTCCCTATTTATAGTCGAAATTCACCTTGGAGCCCAAAAACTTAATGCCCAAGTTTAGGAGAGGTGGGGGTGATGTGGAGGATCTAAGGACTGAGTTGTAGAGGCTAGGTAGTAAGTATGTAAGCTAGAAATCAAAGAGAAGGATGTGGATCATCCTTGTGGTGCCGCGACTGAAGTGGAGGAAAAGAAAGAGATGTGGCCAATTTTGTGACCAAGTACTCAAAGGAGATGCTTGTAAGCAGCTTAGTAAGGAAGTAGGAGCATCATTCAGGGGCTTGGATTGCATGGTTAATGTTTAGAATGGGTCATTTGGAGGGAAACTAGGTGCGAGTTCATTTGAAGTGGGTTAGGGCACGGTTTGAGTTTTTATGCTTAGATTTCGTGTACATTTGACTTGTAATGATAGATTAAGGTTTATAAAACTTTTTCTAAGAGTTACTAACAAGAATTGATAGGTGTTTCGGGTTTAAAATGGGTGAAAACAAGTAAACGAGTCTAATGTTCCATTTAGGGCACGTATAGGGTTTCTTGGTTTTATTCCGTGTATAATTGAAATAAAATGATGAAATGAAGATAGAATATGATTGATAATGTTGTAATTTAAGTTATTCAAACTTATTGAGTGGTGATTGAGGTTTAAAACGGATAAACAATCAATAAAATGTTTCTCGGTGGTAGCTATAGAACTCGGGTAGGATTCTCTGGTTTAATTTCATGAGATATTATTGAATAAAAGAAGTGATATAGAATAAAAAGGAAGTGCATGACTTGCTTGTACCTTGTAATTTATTAGTTTGTACAAGTTTCTTAAGAAAACAAAGGTAAAACGGCTATTTTAAATATCGTGCATTAATGACTTTTACATTATGCTTTAAAGGACTTGTACCTTATTTTGGAGAGAAATTATATTCAAATGAGATGTTATATAACTTGTACATGAGCTTTGATCACTTGTACATTCATCTTGAATGTTTACATTACCCAAAATTAGGGTTTAGGCAATAAAATGTTACTGGATTAATGCTCATTTGAAATTAACGTTGTGAAACTACATTAAATAGATAACGTATATGATAAAATGAATAACGGATTATTGTCTTAACATATTAGGATGTTTACTTGATGTAAACATGCAAAGAATAGGCATAGGTTGTTACGAGAGCTCGTTTACCTTAGAAATGTAAACTATGATACGTAATGGAATGGAATGAAACGTCTTACGCAACCAATAAAAATAAAATATAAAAAGTTAATTATTACTTTCATAAAAATAATATATTGCTTGCTTGACGAAAACTTTAATTCGTTTGCTATCCGATTACGCTAAACGATAATTTTTTTAATTTACGCGATTTAACTTAACTATTAAAATTTAAAAGCGAACGCGTACGAGAAAAAATAATAATTATTGAAATATATGACATCGTAAATGACCTGAAAATACAAAATGTTACAGTACACTTCTTACAAAGGGGATGAGGTTCATTATATCCATGGTTTCCATTAGCCTTGAAGGTTTCCTGCCTTCCATTTTGTTGTTGGTGATGATCATTGTTGCGGTTGTTATTGTTACGGTTATCTTGGTAGTTGTGGTTGTTGCGATTATTGGAGTGGTTATTGTTGTTATGATCATTGGGGTATTTTTATTGTTACGATTATTAGGGTTGTTGTTGTTGTTGTTGTCGGTGTTTCTTTTATCCTCAAACTTTCTTTTATGATCATCGGTTTCTTGCCCAGAATTGCACTTTAGTATCTAATCCATTAGCCTATGGGATATGTTGACAGCTTCCTCTAAAGTTTGAGGTTTTGAAGCAGTAACATTTCCTTCAATGATTTGGGGCAGTCCCCCGATGAAAGCTTCCATAAGTTTCTCAGAATTTGGCACCATGTTTGGACATAAGACTGCTAATTCTTGGAATCTTCTAACGTAAGTCTTGAGATCATCTCTTTTCACAACCAAGTTGTAAAATTCATCTTCCATTTTCTTGACTTCAGTTCGAGAGCAATACTTATTGGTCAAGAGCCTTTTCAATTCAGTCCAGGTGATCCTATTAGCTTGTTCTATCCTGATAGGTTGGGCATATGCATTCCACCAGGACAAGGCATTGTCGGTCAGGGTACCAGTAGCAAATGTCACTCTATTTTCCTTGGCACAATTGCTATGAGAAAATACTGATTCAGTCCGTTTAAACCAGCGAATGAGTTCAACAGCTCATTCCGTACCATTGAAGTAGAAAGGTTGACAGCTTATGAATTCTTTGTAGTTTCCTCTTTTTGCAACAGGAATTTCTCTTGGTCCAGTGTTCCTATTAGGATTGTTAGCATTTGCCATGACAGCAGCTTGTGCTTCTAGGGCGACATCAATACCATCAGTAATCAGTTGCCGGATGGCAGCCTAAGTCATAGCTGGTGCTGCAGATGTTGATGTTCTCTTGGGAGGCATCTATCAACATATATAAGACAACACAGAATGAGAATCCATAAAATGATATAGTCATATCACAGATTAAGGTATGAGAATAAAAAGACTTGTGATCATTCTTTGATATTGCAAGATACAACGGAAAATTTTAGAATTTAAGACTTTGAAAGATAGATACGGAATGAGTGATTTAATAGGAGGCTTAGTGTTTCTAATTACAAAGATTTGAGAAAATCGGATGGTAAGTAATTTCAGATAAAGATATGAGTCATCATACTATAGGATAGACAATCTCGACATATATAATTGGTATTATAAAACAACGAGGTATAATGGAATCACCACTTGTATAAATAACTTGTTTATATAATTTACATAGTAAAATTTGACAAGTGTCTTTATTCATACATCCAGTGATTAGAAAGCTGGAAACAACATAGATCTAATATGGTGGTTCTCCCTTGAGTTCTTGGATCTTGTTCAGAAGACTCTTGATGACGTATTTGGATATCTTCTATGATTATTTCCAGAGATGAACGTTATAACAAGTATCTGACTCATCGGGTTCCTCGGGGACTATTTCACTTCCTAGTGGTCGTGATATGATCCATAACGAATTATCTAACTCCGCGAAGATAGACTCATCAAAGAGATAGTCTGGTGTAGTTGACCTAACCGGTGATGAAGATCTTACTGATGAAGATGGAGATACTGGTATGGGTGATTCATCAGGAGTCTTAGTGGTTTTAGGTAGTGAAATTTCCTTAAGAGGAAAGAAATCTAGGAAATCAAACATTGGTGATAGTGATGGAGGCAAAATAGCTGGTAGAGCAATAATAACTTAGGGTGGTAGAGTGGCATCATATGCTTGTATGTTCTTTATATGCAGATCATCATGTAAAGGTGAGAAGACTAGTATGTCCAAAAGATACTTAGTAAAATCATCGGAAGATTAAGGAGAAACGTTTCTCGGTGAGGCTGGGAAATAGTTTAGAATGTTCGTGGAGGAAAAAGTATTCTCAATATCGGAATCGGATGAGTAAGGGGACGAAGACATGACTGTAACAACCCAGTAGTAAATAACATAAGTTACTTATATAATAGTATAATAGTTATGTATTTTTACATAGTATTCGAGAAAAGTAGTGGCATCTTTACAATTCAGGGAATGTAGTGGCACGGAGGACATTGATGGCTAAAGAAAAGTAGTTATAGTTAAGATGATACCCTTGTTCTTTATAACTGTGAGCTCTGATACCACTTTGTAACACCCCCATTTTGATAATATAGCAGCGGAAGCTAATCTGGGGTATTACTTTATGAATCACAGACACAATCATAGAAAACGACTCAAAAGAGACATTTTAAAAAGATACGTTATCATTCATTTAAAATCAGAGTTTTACAAAGGCAGGTCCCAAAATCTAGAAACATAAAATGTGAATGATAACAAGTTTTAGCCATCTTCAAGTCCATGCCACTCCATATCATAAGTTGCTTAATTACACGAGATAAACATGTTAAAAAGGATCAACACAATGGTTGAGTAAAATTCATAGGTTTGAAATGTAATAGTTGAATACAGGTTATCATAATGGAAATATTTGCATTGCAGGGACAATTATTATGGAAAACAGTATTATCATGGAGAACAACATTATTATGGAGAACAGTTGAATGCAAGTCATCATAATGGTAATAATTTCAACGAATACAATTATCATGGAAAAATGGTAACATTATTATTGCACCTAAGCTCATGACACCAATACGTTAATAGGAAAAATCACCGTAGTGACATTGGTTGAGGAACTATGTCCCCGTGCAAAAGGTAACTTACTAAGGTTACCCATTAGGTCAAATATAGTGCATTTGGCTACCCTATGAATGGGTATACAAATAGGAGTCATCACCCCTAATAGATCTATTCATAATATTCGCGCTCACTCATAAGCAATTAATGGTTCATGATATGGAAATAATGGCACTAGAAGCTACTTAGGCAATAATATATCTGGATAGCATACAGAAAACACTTGCATTCATGGTTTATACGGGTTTATAAAGTATTCAAAAGATTGAAATGTGAGGTTATGAACTCATTAAGTAAGTCTTTGAAAATCAATTACATTGTTATAAAATAAATGAGTATGTAAAAGAGTTTGTAAACAAGCATGTATCCCCCTTGCGGGTTTATAAAACATGTAAATAAGTAAAGGCGAGGTTATGAACTTCACCTGATAGGTAGTTGTAATAAATATTCCAAAATGAAAGATGGCGACTTTATCACAATCTTAACAGGGAAGGTTGATATAGCAAAATGATTATAAACAGCCACGTCACGCAACCTGTGATAATATGTTTAGTCTTAGGAAGATTGTAATCTAGAACTTTGGTTTTAATAGTTTAATATTGTTATGAGTTTGATTGGAGAGTTTAGAATTATTGTATCACCGTTCGGGCCATCATAATTCAGAGGTCATTCAGTAAACGTTTGAGGAGCTAGGGCACTTTAAATCGTAAACCCAACAACTCAGTCAGAACGTAATACCAAGATGAAACCCCTTAATATGAAGCTCCCTAGTATTGTGGTACGATATAGATTCGGGATAGGATTTTTAAAAGCACATCGATGATGAATTATATAATAGTTATAACATAATCGGTTTTAAGCGTTTTGCTCAATAACTGGAAATGATAAGCACGTCAAGCGTTAATTAAAGTTATGTCTTATAAGGTTTTGAACACATTTTTACACTTTTTCAAAATGTTACATTTTAGACCTTTAAGAATGAAGAATGGCAAAATATACCCTTAGAGTTTCCACTTTTACGAGTTTTGTCCTTCTAGTTTAAAAGATGTACAAAGTAAACCTTTTACTTTGGAAAGTGACATAATAGACACCTATAGTTATAACTTTAATAAAATGACATTTTTCAGTCCCTTTAGTTATAAGTTTCAGAAAGTTATGATATATACCCCTTGCATGGAATACATTTGCAAAACAAGTCTAAAACGCCATGCAAGCTTATTCGAAGACTTAAAATGATATTTTCAGGTTATAGCTTATTAGTATAAGCTAAAATATGAAGGTTTAACATAACGCAAGTTTAAAATAATGATTCGTTAAGCTAGAAATCAAAACGGGTCATTTTAGGGTTAAATAACGAAAACACGTAGGTTTTTAATTCAAATTCCTTCAAGACTTGATAAAGTGGTTATAATAACAATAGTTTAACTTAATAGAATAGATTATAACAACATTTAACCATTATAACGATTTGATTTAAGAAAAACACAGAATTAGGGTTTCGGGTGCACAGTTTGGATCAAAAAGAGAAAACGCATAGTTTTTGAGTTTTAAAACTTTAACAAGAGTATATTTAGGATCATATGAATATTATAAGAGTGTAGGAACAGGTATGAAGATCATAGAAGCTGGTTTTGAGCTTTGAAGATCAACAATGAAGGAAAACGGGTCAAAATGGGTACAAACGCTTCGTACGCCTAGGTTTTTCTTCTTCGGGGCTTCAAGGCTTTAATCCTTCTCTTGATTATTATTCTTGGGACTTATTAGGAGCTTCTTGAGCAGAGATATGTTGCTAGTAAGGGTTATAGAAGAAGATGTGGGGGATGAGTTGAGAATGTCTGTATGTATGGCTATTTATAGGGCGAAACCCCTTTGGAGGCCAAGAAACTTTATGACCAAGTTAAGGACAGGTGGGAGGTGATGTGGAGAAGCTAGGGACTGAGTTGGAGGGGCTATGGTGTGATTAGGATAAGCTAGAAATGTAGCAAAGCATGGTGGAGGTCTCTTGTTGTGCCGTGGCTAAAATAGAAAGAAAAGAAGAACATGTGGCCAACTTGGTGATCAAGAAGAGAATTAAGGTGCTTGTAACCAGCTTGTGGGTGATGGAGGTGAGTCATTGAGGTGCTTGATTGCATGGTTGCTTGATAAAATGGGTAAAACCTAGCCAAAAAGGTGTACAGGTCATTTTGAGCACGGGTTAGGGTTTTCTTGGTTATTTTTCAAGTACACTTGATTTGTAAATGTGGATTAAGGATTGTAAAGCTTATATTAAGAGTTTATAATAATATTTGATTAGGGATTCGAGTTAAAAATGGGTAGAAATGAGTAAACGGGTCAAAAGTTCACATTATGGTTCGATTAGGGTTTCTTGAATTTTATTCTTGTACATTGTTGTTAATATGATGAAATGATGATGGAATGTGATTTATAATGTTGTAATTTATGTTATTACAACTTATTTGGGTAGTGTTTGAGGTTTAAAATGGAAAAAAATCAAGAAACAGGTCATGGTTTACTATTTAGCTCGGGTTAGGGTTTCTAACTTGGATTTCTTGTAATTTCATGAATTAAGAATGAATATAGAATGTAAATGAAGTGCATGAATTGGTTGTAACTTGTACTTGATAGATTGTACAAGATTACTTAGAAAAACAGAGGTAAAATGGCTATTTTGGATATTACGCATTAATGACTTGTACATTATGTATTAAAGGACTTGTACCTTATTTTGGAAGGAATTATATTCAAATGAGATGTTATATTACTTGTACTTGAGCTTTGATCACTTGTACATTCATCTTGGATAGTTACATTACCCAAAATTAGGGTTTAGGCATAAATGTTAACGGTTTAAGCTCATTTGGTATTATTGTCGTGAAAACTTTGTTAAATGAATAACGTATATGATAAAAATGAATAACGGATTATTGTCTTGACATATTAGGATGTTTACTTGATGTAAACATGCAAAGAATAGGCATAGGTTGTTACGAGAGCTCGTTTACCTTAGAAATGTAAACTATGATACGTAATGGAATGGAATGAAACAAAATTTTATTCCCGTAAAAAGTAGTACTTAATAAAGTAAGTAGATATTACATTGGTAAAGATACTGGAAAATTACGGGTTGTTATAGGTACGGTCTATCATGACACGTTCCAATTCAAGAAGTCGACGAATGTCGTCTGGAGTAGGAAGTTCGATGCAATATGGTCCCTTGGTTTCTTGAGAATACTCAAGAGATGCAAGGTCCCATTCATTTGTAAAAACGGCTTGACCATTGTATGAGATTTTGAGAATTTGACCGAATGAAGCTAGAGTAAGGGTTATGAATTCGTGTTGAATCATAAAGGAGATAACAAGATAACCATATTCATCGGTTTGTACCGTGACTTGGCTATAGAAGTCTAGAATGAATCTTGGAACAATCGGTTCGTTGATTTGAAATAGATAATTAAAACGAATGTTAGTGAAAAGACGCTTGATATTGTTGGATTTATAGTAAGCTTGATCAACAACACGACCTTCATGAATGTTGCGGTTTTCAATAGATTTGTAGAATTGGACAATGGTAGGGGAGATGCCGGGAATTTTGGATACTTTTGGTATGTAGGATTTAGTGAGGGATATATCGGTTGTAGTAGCTTTCGGTATTTTGTCACCTATACAAGTTATCAACACCAAAAAAATGTTACAAAAGAAAAATATAATAAGGAAAATAAAGTTTTGAAAAGTGACAAATATGGGACAAGGATTACTTCGACTTTAAAAGTAAAAACCTAAGAAGTGATCCATATGTTCCTTATTTTATTTTTGACTTAATCTAGGATGTCGAAGAATATATATTAGTTATATAATTCAACATCAAGACAATAACCCAAACACTCCCTTATCAATACAACATTTGTCTAAACTTGTCAAAAATTATGTATTAAGTGTATATTTTGTTTGACAAGTATAGGTTTATTATTCTTGGCTTGACAAGAGTTAAATAGTGTTTGTTTTGACTAGACACCATGCTTTACAACATTAAACCAAGCACCCCTTTATTTTATGTCATTTTTAAAATATATCAAGATATATATGAATTATATATCTTGATGACTTATACAAGTTTGTTAAGTGTTTATACACGTGACAAAACTATAGTGATGGTCATTTCGACTCTAAAAATTGTTCATAAGAAACGAACCAAACACTCCTTTATTTTTATATAATTTTACTCTTTGATTTAAAAAATGTATATATGTATGTTTGAATAATCAATACTTGTTTATTTTTATCATGTTTAGGCATTTAATCAACAATGTGTAAGTTTAAGAATGCCTATGCGCAAAAATTCGGCTATGTGTTCATGTGTATACATGTTTTGAAAATTTTGACTCAATAAGTGTTTTGTTTCAATCCTATCAAGGTTGTAGTATTCCTATGACTATGGGAATCATTATAGTTATAGAAATCCTAGACCAAAATAAAAAGTATGAAAACAATAAAGAACACCCAATTTTGATTGAGAGCAAAATTAGATGAAATCAAGTGAAAAGAATGATGAAATACTTACAATAGATGTTGTTGATTGATTTATTAGTCATTACCCCTTGCGAATTTTGGTTAATTGGATGATTTAAAGTTTTGATTTTGATGGTTATGGTGTTGGTTTTTCATCACAGTGAGTGGGAGAGGAGAAGAAGAGTGAATGATGTGTTTGGCATAAGAATTCGTCTGAAAAGGGGTGTTTGTTTTTCTAGATAGGTGGTTCCCTTAATTAATTAAGGGGGCCGCCCATTTTACACAGCCGGTCCCCTTAATTTTAAGGGGGCCGCCACCTAAAAAACCCCTTTTTTATATTTTTTATTTTTGGCCCGAATTTATTTAATTCCTATTATTAGTA
>BQNB010030213.1:33234-55077 GCA_026074375.1 Tanacetum coccineum
TATTCGGAAACTTTTTATTTTTAGAAAGTTACTATCTTTAGAAAGTCCGGGTATTGGAGTATATTAATTCCAAAAATATTTTCCTCTTTCCACAATCTCCAACACACGAATGCCTAACTACTTATTCACATCCCCGACGTCACATTTCATATATATATATAATAAAAGTTTCTATTTATAGACTTGCCACATTTAGAAATGACCGACGGTCTTAAAATAGTGTTAACCCAAAAATAATATTTATTATTATTTTTATTAACCCGAACAACACTTATGACGACTAAATGACATTTTGAATTCTTGTTTGACTTTTACTTTGACTTTTATTATAAATTTTTCTTAAGTCTGACCCGTCCAAAACGACCCGCTAAAATACATTTTCACGACTCGGACTCTAAAGCATTTTGATGTAAAACGACATTTCGGACAACTTTTTAGTTTTACCCGAGACCCGAAACTCGAAGAAAAATGACGAAAATGCCCCTGCAAGTTTCTGCCAGTTTTTAATATATATACTTTATTTTTCTAATCATCGGTTTGGCCTAACTTCTTCGTTTCAAATCGCTAAATTCTGAAATTTACATGTCAAAAGCGAAACGGCATTCTGGACAACTTTCGTGCTTCGCCGGAAGGCTAAAACGGACTCGAAAGTGGTCGTTTAATTTTCTGCGCAGATTCAAAAATTACCAAGTGCTGAACTAGTATGTATTTAATTTTCCAAATTTCAATCGGCCATAAAAACTTCATTATTAGGAGTTACGGAACGATCCACCTATCAAAACGTTCATTAGGACGAAATCAATCATATTTCCAAATCCAAAATCAATTTTTATATTTTCGCGACCCTCAAAATCCGAGCTAAACTTCCTGCTCGAAAATACCTATTTAGAAACCCACTAAATCGCCATTTTCACTGCACAACAACTTCACAAATACTCTTAACTAACCTATCTCCGTCATCTAAACTCGATCCAATCATCCAAACACTTTAATCACTTAATCGAACTCAAGCATGTGTGGATCCATAACATGCAACAACAAAAACACAAGATCAAACAAAAATAAAATTAAAAGTAGCTTGAAAATACTTACAATAAGTAGATAAATCAAGAAAAAAAATCAACTCGAACCCATCCTTTGTTTCCTTTGTTAGCCGAACCCAAGAACAACCCGAATCAATCATTTCTAAATTTTTTTAACAACCCAATTCTTACAAAGCACTAGATTTACTACCTTTAAACCCAAATCTACCCAAAAATCTTCAAGAAACTAACTCGATTCAAAACTTGCAAAATACTTGATGCATGTCGAAAATTCTTGTTGGGATATGTTTGTTTTAGTATAAGGATGAATATTTTCTAGTTGAATCGTGTTGCATGTAGCTCGACGATGGTTTTTGATGATGGTGGTGGTGTTGCCTATGGTGAGGGGAGAAAAAGGGAGAAGAGATGAATCATTTTTTTGTAAAAATGATTTTGTGTGTGTATTAGTTAGTATTTATAGGGTAGATAGTTTAGGATAATGACACAAATGGTCCTTAGTCTTTCAAAGGTTTATCAAATATAACACATGAGTGTTGGTTTTGGTCCTTAACCGACCATAGGCTCGAGTTTATAATTTTGTAAATATTGTCCTTCGTCAAATTTAATTTGGCTTAAAACATTTCTGCGAAATACTGGAAATGTCCGATAAACACTAAAAATAAAATAATTAACTTCCGGAGCAAAAATATGAGATAAACAAAATTCTATATCGCTTACACGGATAAAATCCGAAGCACCGGCTTGCGACGTAGTCAAAACGATGATTTTTATCAAATCGTCCAAAACGAAAAATGATTATTTCAAATCGAACGTAGAAAATAAATTGCGGCTCGGAGCAAACGTCGGCCCTTAATAACGAAGATTTGATGTTGACGAGGCATTACAACGTAATGTCCCGTACGAGTTACGCCGTAAAATATTATTATAAAAAAGATATTTATGCTGACTAAGGGTAACGGCGTAACATGACGAGTTAATTACGCCATAAACAAATTTATCATTAAAAGAAGGAATGATGTGTCAGATAAATTACGGCGTAACGTGGATGATGCCGTTACGTCGTAATGATGACTCATCACAGGGACTAGATGTGCATATTTCAAAGGAAGTTTCATCTATTAAACTTATTACGTCAAGAACGATGAGGGACTAAAAGCGTTAAAGTTCCAAACTATGTAATTATTATAAATACTAAAGTGGGACATCACTTTTCAAGCATAAAATTATTCATAGTTTTCTTTTGTTCGTTGGTTTACCGACGGAAAAGACGAAAAGGAAAAGAAAGAGCAGTCTACTTGGTTGCTTAATTCGGGTATAGGGCGAACCTTTCGGGGTTCGCCACGAAATCCAACTAGAAGATCAGGAGCATTAATTCCGCATGATTTGTACATGATTCTTCAACAATTACAGTTTGATTTCAATTAATTATTTTTAATGATTTATTTGATCTCGACTTAATTTGTTAATTATTCCTTGGTTATTTATTTTTGATCCCTTTGTATGACCATTATTTCGTTGGATATCCTTTAACTATCATGTACCCCTAGGTTTTGGTAGTATTGAAGGTGGCTTAGATCATGTTAGTTCTGTCATTAGATGAACAGTTGAACACGGAATTAGCAAGGTACTAGGGTAGGTTTACAACCTATCCTTAGTGTAGGAACTAACCAAGTTACTGCCTCTATCACTTAATATATTTAAAAAGCACAAGAGCTCTTTCAGAGAGGGTTAATAATCTGTATAGGTTATTAGACTAGTTTTTAGGATAGTTGGGATTAATCACTATGACCTGGTTGCCCTACCTTCGTGACTTTCGGGGGATTCGAGATCGCAGGAATTATAGGGCAGACTAAATATATCTATTTCGGTCTGTCAACTTTAGAAACCACTAATAAAACAAGAATCAAACATTGCACTTGAGATCAACATAATTAAACTTAGGATATTTAATTAGTTAAATGAGTTCATCTTCTTAGTAGTTTTCCACTATACCAATTCCTTTGATTGGTAAAACCACTTTAATTCCTCTCATTTATTCTCTTACAATTTAATATTCTTACCAACTTTGAAAATGTGACGACCATTTAAACCACCTTTTAGCTTTTGGGATGACCTCGGATTTACTATAACTTCACTACTCACGATCGGGTTCTCTGCCAGTTAGTGCGTTTGTAGCGTGAAACTAGTTTTATAAATTTAAAACTTGGTAAAAAATATTTAAATAAAAATACGCATAAAGTTTTTGGCGCGCTGCTGGGGAGCTAATTAGGTTTTAAGTTTAAGTTTTGTATATATTTTATTTCAGTATTTATTTCCTTGTAAGAGAGCACAATCTATTGTTATCTCTTGTTTGATTTTTAGGAAACATGGAAATGAAGCTTGATATTGAGAACATGACGATTAACGAGAGGACACAATGAGGGAATTAAGGGAATAGTGGTCAAGTTCACTATTCACTAGTAAGAAAAACAACTCTTGGTTTCCTAATAATAAGAACATCCTATGAAAACAAGGAATGTGTTTTGCAAGATATTATCTTTGGTTCTATCCTCACCACATCCGGCCATATAAGTATATAAGTGAAGATATTTTGTAAATTTTGAGTATTGGGTATAATTCTGGGTATTTGTTGAAGCGTAGAAAAGTTTTGGTGGTTCCGGGAATGCTTAAACGTATTTTATCGCGAAACGTAAACACTTTACGTATCCATTAAAAATAAAATGAACAAAGTTAATAATTATCCTCAAAATAATTACTTAACACTTGCTTTATGTAAACATTTAATTGTTTGATGCCCGTTTACATTGAACGATAATTTTTAGCTTACGCGATTTAACTTAACGATTACGATTTAAAAGCAAACGCGTACAATAATAAAAATAAATAATGAATTTATTAACGTCGTAAATGACCCTAAAACATGGGGTGTTATTATATTTTTGATATGTGGGACATTACGGCTGAAGACGTAGAACGAATTAGGCAATTATTCACACCTAACGTTCCTGATGTTATGGTCGATATTATACAACCTTTGATCCCAAAAACCATACACACCACACCACCTGACGAAGATTATGTAGCACCGGCTACTAAATCAATACTGGATGATCTTTTGGAAGAATTCAAAGATGAGATCTTGAATGTCGCCATGGTAGACGAAGGTGCAGAATGTAGTCATACTAAGGATTTAGAGGAGCTCGAAAGACTTCTCACTAAAGACCCTCAGTCACATTATATGGAGATTCAAGTGCATTTAGTTATCATTAATCCTGAGCCTTTTATTCATACTCAACTAATGAGTCCCGAATGGTGTCTATTACTATTTCCACCTACACTTGATCCCAAGTGAGGGGAAGGACACCCGATTACCTAGTAAATAAGGGTGGAGTCAAGCTAGAGACTCAAACAAAAACAAGCGCTTCGTGGGAGATTGCTACTTCCACCCACACTTGATCTCAAGTGAGGGGATAGAAACCCTATTACCTAGTAAATGAGGGTGGAGTCAAGCTAGAGACTCGAACAAAAACAAGCGCTTCGTGGGAGGCACCCCATGCATATCTTTTAATTTATGTTTTATTTCAATTTTTGAATATTAGTTGGTTTGTATGTTTCTAACTTGGTTTTGCAGGTTCTTACAGCAAGGGGCGGAATTCTAAGTCTCTTTGCCTTATAATTGTGTGGTAAAGTTGCTGCCTATTGCAGCAATTATGGCGTAACCATCACAGTTATGCCATAATCATTGGGCTTAGGGCGTAATCTTTTCCATGATTACGCCGTAACTAAACTTTATCCAAAATTTTCAAAATGGTCATCCATATAATTATGGCGTAACCCTGTCTATGGTTACACCGTCATCACTTTCTGCAAATCATTAAATTGTTTGAAATTTTACAAAGCCGTGTATATTGGAAAACGAACTTTGTGGGTATGTTCCGCGTGAATAACCTCATGAGACTTCATTCACTCTTCCACGATTAGGGCCACCAAGTGGTTTAAAAGGCTTGTTGCATATGCTAAATGCAACCGTGATTCCTACGAAAGTGAGTTAGGTTTTATTGTGTTTCTTGTATTATTATTCTGTACATTTTATGTTATTATGCTTTTATCTGGATTTATGCTTTTGGTATTAGTCTTTCTTGCAGCTATACAGGTAATGCACATTGATTGGTTTCTAATCAAGCTGCAAGGAAGCATCCCAAACCAGTCTAGTTGGATGCTATACAGTGATGATGAGTTATTGGAGAAATGGATGTTGCTCGAGGAAGCAGACTTAATGCATGTTGTCTCTTCATCATACAGAGTAAATCCAAGAGAGTCTTTCGTTCTAATTATACTTTTATCTTTAAATTTCATTTCCTTTATGTATAATAGGGACATTGTATAAACCAAGTGGGGGGATGGGAGTAGAATTACCACTTGACTAAAATTTGCTTTCGATTTTCTAGTTTTCTTTGAAAAATGGTGCCAATTTTAAAATTTTGACATGTTTTTCTTAACTAAACTAGAATCAATCTTTGTCGAATGCACATTTACCCTATATTTCTATTGGTGAGGTTTAAGCCTGATGTTCCGTCTTCATCTATTATACAAAAATCCACCAAAATATTGAGTGTGCCGGTAGTATTGTGGACTTTAGAACTTGGCATGTACATCATTTTGATACCTAATTAATTAGCATGAATAGATGGTTCGAGAAGGCAACATTTAGGAATTCACCCAAACAGCCCATATGTGTAATATGTGTGTTTATCGACCTGTTACACTAACTTGTCGACCTTCCGTGCTAAACCCTTTTGGTGCACTCACTATTAGTGCAAGATACCCCTAGATCACCCTTGTTGAGCCAATCAGTGTTTTCACAATTATTATATGTTTCTGTTGATCCTACTTGAATAGATCTTGCTTAGCTTGTAAAAGGCTTAGTTGTATTGAATAAATCCAAGACAAAAACTTTGATTGAATATATCAAAGACTATGTGGAATCTAGTCTATGATACCAAGAAGAATAAACAATGAAACATTAATAAGTAAGATTGTATAATACCAAACTTTAAGCCTCAATATATTAATACGAACACTCTTGATAGTGTTAGGGTTATACAAAACCTTGAAGCTATAAACGACTGTATGTGAAGATGAGATATCTAAACTAATGCCTTAGGGTCTCCTTTTATACACCAAGGAACCCTAATGGGCTTACAACGCGTTTTCTATACATACATATCTTTTCCTAAAATATCTCATTCTTATCACATAAGCAGTACTAACATATACACTAACAGTACTAACTTATAACTAACAGCAGAAACTCTTCTAGCAGTAGTAACTAATACTAGCAGTAGTAATGACTTAGAATATTTCCTGCAGTCTTCACCAGCAGTAGAAACTATAACCAGCAGTAGTAACTTCCATAACTGGCAGCAGTAACTTCAACAACACTAAGATGTCTTTTAATCCCAACAATCCTCCCCTAAACTTGATGTTCACCTTCTGAATCTTCAAGTTTCTTGATTAAAAGCTTTATCTTTACTAGGAGGATGTATCCAAACACTCTTCTACTTCTTAAGCTGTGATCTTGTAAATCTGAGAAGTTCATAAGCCATTTCACACTCACGATCAACTTCTAGCTTCCCACTCAACATTCTTGAAAGCATTTCTGGTGTAAGAGGATATTTCTTTTCAACCATCATGTGAATAGTAATTCCAGTATCCATCAATAATACATGAACTCCACATGAATCATATAACCTCCAGCTTATCAATGTGTAGTCTTGTTGAGCTTTCCAGATTTCATCTTCCTTACTTGGTTCAAATAAAGTTATGAGATCTCCCCAAAGCAATCTGTCATATCCTTCTGGACTTGTTGTCTCAAATCTTTCCTTTACCAGCCTGTATAGATCTAACACATCTTGTCTGTCAAAATCATCAAGCATTGCAGTGAATATCTTGTAAAATTTAGTACTTCCATCAGCCCTGATGATCTCATAATACATCTTGTCTTCTGTTAGAATGTGTGTCTTCGAGTCAACTATTGGATATTTTGTAGCTAATAATTCAACATTGACAGTACTATCATCATCTAGAACTATCTCTAAACAAAGTTTAAGTTCTGCCTTTTCTGCATCATCCTCTAGCTTTTGTCTCTTGACACTTTCTTCATCAAGTTCTTTTCTTGTTCTCTTCTTACTTCCTTCTGCCTGGCTTTTACTTCCTTCCACCACCTCTGAATCCATAGGAACAAATGAATCTATCCACTTCATAGCATTGTCAAATAACATCTGAATTTCTTTAAAACTTTTGTTCTTCAACTGACTATGCTTGTAATTAGCCATATTTTTCAAATAAGTACACATTTGATTCCTCTTTTGAGCTTTGGTTGGTGGTTTTCTTCTGATCTCTTCAGCTCTAAGCTTTGCAAAGTGCTTCTTCCTTTTTTCCATGAGCTCTACAAACAGTGTTGATCTTTCTTCAATGGTTAACTCTCTTTGTTCAATTTCTCTTCTGCTTGACAGGTTATCTGAGCTAACCAGTAAGGGGAGATCGTGGGGTGCCTGGTGCCGAAGGACATGGGTGTAGCGGTGGAGGACGGGTAGGGGAGGTTCATTGCTCGCGGTTGGTTGGGGCTGGTGTACGAGCGATAAGTGTGGAATTAGATGTATCATTGCGCTTTTTCTTATGCTTCATTTCTTCGAGGCTGATCTTGATTATTTCTGGTGAGAGCGGTTGTTACAAGTCTTTATGTACATTGCATCATCTTGATCACCCTTAGCCCAAGTCTGTCAATTACTCTATGTAAGTTGCAGAGGATAACTACGCATGTAAAAGCCCTCTAATCGAGTATCTATCGTGACACAAGAGAATTTCTCATAATAGGGATAATTCCATATTGCTTCACTCACAGAATTTAGTGAAGTTGATGCAGATCTCTTCTTTGTCTTTAGAGGCGTATATATATTTTCTTCTCTCTATATATCATTATTCAGTAACATGACACACATAGTCATTCAGCATGTATCCCTGTATCTCTTTTTCTTCTTCTCATATTCTTTATGTGATCTCTTTACTCTCTCTCTCTATATATTCTTGAGGTGGCCTCTTAGTAGTTCTCTTGTCGGAGTCGAGTCTGCAGTGCGTCGTGTGAGTCTTTGTCTCTGTCGAGGAAGAATAGCTGCAGCGTTTCTCGCGTCTCGTTCACACAGCACGATATGCGTGTGCGATTGTATTGGAGGAGTAGCGAGAGAGGTGGGAGCGTAGAGAGAGGTGATTGATGAGAGTGGATTATTTATAGCTGTGTGATAGGTGCTTTAGTATTGTGTGTTGTTTGGTGGGGTGGTGGGGGATAGGGTTTCTTTATTATATATTATTTACTTTATGGGTAGTTCTCCCCTAATTAGGATTATCTTGTTGTCTACTCTGAAAGAGAGATCTTATAGTTACTCTTATGTTCTTACACAGACTCATCTAGATATTCTTAGAGAGATGTATCAGTCTATATCTTCTCATATTTTTGTGATTGGTCTGAGAGCAGTTTCACTGGATACTCCTTTTTCCTTTGATCTTTCTTTTAATTTCTCTTTTGATTTCTCACTTTTCATTTTCATAAGAGTCTGAGCAATTGTGAGATCTTCATCTTCAATAAGAATTGTTGTTGTTGGAGGAGTACTTGGTTCAGCAGTACTAACAGATACACCAGCAGTAGTAATTGGTGTACTGGCAGTAGTAACATCAATATCATGATCATACCTCCCCTGAGTCTCTGCATCCTCTTGAACAAATGAAATCTCTTCATCTTGGTCTGATTCAGCTATATTCCTCCCCTGTTTGGATGCATCCTCCTGATCACCCAAACTTTTATCAGCAGAAGACTCTATCCTGACTTTGAATAACCTCCTCTTGAGTTGTGGAGTTCTTGCCTTTTTCTTCTTTTCCAACTTCTTGACTCTCTTCTTTAGATTAATAATTTCCAAATCCTGAGCAGTCTTGATATTCTCCAAGGCAAGAACCCTGTCAGACAATTTTGTACAAATTTCCATCAATTCCATAATTTTTAGTCTGTCCTCCCCACTTCTAAGTGTGTTAACTCTTGAGAGAGGTGGATCATTGGACTGTTTAGACAACCTCTCAAACCTAGTTTGAGCAGGTCTGTCCCCCAATATGGTATCTTGGCGCCTGGGACCACTACCTGAACCAGTTCCCTGAGGAATAGGCTCATTAAGTGTTGCCATGGATTGGGTCCTAATTATGTTACCACTGTCCTGCTCTGCATCTAAGCTAGCAGCAGTAGTGGCAGCCCTTTCCATACTGTCTCCCCTCTCCTCATGGACAGTCTCATCTGCTACAAGGGTAGTAGGTCCACTAGACTGAGATATCTCAGTGGCCTTTCTTTTGGTTTTCCTACGTTTGTGGGTCTTTTTAGGGTGTGATGATGATGCAATAATAGGGATTGGTTCAATATTAGATGGTGAAGCAGTAGTAGGTGTGTGTTGGGGTTCAGTGGGTTGTCCTGAACCTTCACCCTCCACTGCTTGTGGTTGTATCAACATAGTAGCAAACAATGGTGTAATTGTGCCTGAAAAATCTTTTCCTTGCCTTCTCATGTTTGCAAAAACCTTTTTAGTATGAGAAGGTGTATCATATTTATCATTGAAAACTGCTTCAAGATTTTCAATTTGATTGTTCAAAAACAGTTGTAAAAACCTTGGATACATTAAAAACTTTTTAGAATTTGGATCCAAGTTTCTTAACATACCATCAAAAATCAATTTAGAAAAATTAAATTTTTGATTCTTTGCCAAACATATAACTGCAGATGCAATATTTGTACCAAATTCATTCCAAGCAGTTGATTTTGAACTTAAACATTGCAAGATGGTATGTATAAGATACTTCCATTGAGGGGAAAAATAAGATTTATAAAAAGTAAGTCTATCAGAAAGATTCTCATATCCCATCAATTGAAGGTTTTCAAAAATTTCAGTATTTGTGAGACAAGCAATACCATCCTCATCATTAAATTGAAGATCTCTCCTCACAGATGATTCTGATATTACTATTGTCTTGCCATCAACTTTGGCACGTATTTGTCTTTCATTATTGACTATTTTGATCTTTGCAGTAGACCAAAACTGCTCAATATAAGACACATAGATAGTTGGACTTACAGTTAAGGCATATCTGATAGGGCTAGCATTCAGAAAGTCCACTATCTCATCAAAATCAGCATGCTCTGTGGATTTTTCCAAGTAAGCGACCATGTTGTGAGAATCAACAAATTTTAGAGCCTCCATGAATGATAATTGTTGAAGTCGGTGATGAAATTGAGTTTGGGTTTGTAATTTAGAGAGTATTAGAAGATTAATAACGAATATGGTGTGATCGTATGCGCTTAAATAGGTAATAAAGAAAACCTATACGCGAAGTTTTCATTTTATAGTCAAAGAATACCCTCAGCAGTTGTAACTCCAACGGTAACCTAGCAGTAGTAAGTAGCCTGGCAGCACTAACTTTTGCCTAGCAGTACTAACTTTTGCCTAGCAGTACTAACTTTCGCCCAGCAGTACTAAGTAATGCCCAACAGCATTAACTTTTGAGTTACCAGTTTTAACCTCAATTTCATCCTTAGCAGCTTTTGCACTCCATTCCAACCATCCTTTATGTATAATCCATTGCATTTTAACACAATTAACCTCCCCTTAATCAATACTTCAGGGGTTAAGCATTCCAATACTTGCAATCAGATATTGAAACCTACTAACATCAAATGCCTTTGTGAGTAAATCTGCAACATTGTGATCAGTGTGAATCTTGATCACTTGAATTAATCTCTTCTCATATGAATCCCTAATGAAGTGATGTCTAATCTCAATGTGCTTAGTCTTTGAGTGAAACACTAGATTCTTAACTATGCAGATGGTGCTTTCATTGTCAATGAAAATCTTGGTGTTCATAAAGTTGTATCCATAATCAAGCAATTGATTTTGGATCCATAACACTTGTCCACAGCAATTTGATGCAGCTACATGCTCTGCTTTAGTAGTAGAGTTGGCAACTACAGTTTGCTTCTTGCATTACCATGAAATCCATCTGCTTCTAAGAAATTGACAACCTCCTATTGTGAATTTCCTATCTAAACTTGCACTAACATAGTCACTATTAGTATAAGCTTCCAAATCAAATGGTGAGTCCTTAGGATACCAAAGGCCCAATTTAGGTTAACCTTTTAAGTATCTAAAGATTATTTTCACACAGAAGATGTGAAACTTAAGGTGAGACTTTAAAATCTTACACAGCATATACAAACAAACATTATATCAGGCCTTGAAGATGTTAAATACATCAATGAGCTAATCATTGATCTATATAAGTGAACATCAACATCTTCAGCATTTTCATCCTTCATCAAAGGCTTTAAGGTCTCCATAGGTGTACTTGCTGTCTTCATAGTTGAAAAGCCAAACTTCTTCAAAATTTCATCCACATACTTGTCGTGATTGATGAAAATTCCATCATTTTTCTATGTCACTTGTAGTCCTAAGAAGAAGGTAAGCTCACCCATAGAGCTCATCTGGAACTTCTTATGCATTAATTTCTCAACACATGCATAATTCTTCTGATAATCCAAAAATGATATCATCTACATATACTTGAACTAGTAGAAAATCACTTTTGACCTGTTTAATGAACAAAGTCTTATCTATTATTCCTCTCTGAAATCCATTGTCAAAAATAGGAGATAAAGTCCTCATACCAAGCTCTAGGCTTGATGTAACCATAAAATGCTTTTCTACCTATAAACTCTGTTAGGAACTCTGGATCTTCAAACCTTGAGGTAGGAGGTAGACATTAAATTTCATCTTCAATCTTGCCATACAGAAATGCACTCTTCACATCTATCTTGTACACAACAAAGTCTTTGAATGAGGCATAGGCTTAGAACAGCCTAATTGCTTCAATCCTAGCAACTGGAGCAAAAACCTCATCATAATATATTTCTTATTCTTGAGTGTAACCCTATGTAACCAATATAGCCTTGTTCCTGATTACAATGCCTCTTTCATCTTTCTTGTTCCTGTACACCCATTTAGTACCAATGGCTCTTTTGCCATATGGTAAATCCATCAAGGACCAAACCTGTTGTAACTTGAACTGCAGAAGCTCTTCTTACATAGCTTCTATCCAGCTTGGATCTTTTAATGCTTAGATTACTTTTTTGGGCTCTACTTATGATAAGTAACATGCAAATAGACAATTTTTAAAATCTTTGTGGTTAATCCTCTGTTGCACTGAACTAAACATACCATGTTCAGTCACACTCTTTGTCATCCTTCTGGTTTAAGTTGCTAAATGTAAATCTCTAATGATTTGTTTAAATTGATGATCCTTGTGAATTCTGGTAGTTAGAATAGGACTGACATGCATGAATGTATCCAAATTGTTCATGTCAACCTCTGCACCAACACCTTCATCATCTTTTGAATAGACAATCTCTTCCAAATTAGGCATATTTGGATCATCAGCACATCCATAGACTATATTCTCATCAAATAATCAATTTTCCATTATGCTAGCATATATAACCGTTGAAGCTAATAGTATTAAATAATTGTTTAAGTACTGTTTAACATTTAATCCTTCCTTGATTAACTCTTGGCTCCTCTGAATTTTGGCACTATCACTATCCATTATCCTCTTGATCTTTGAGCATCCTCTTTTTCCTCCTCCCTTTTTTTATTTCTGTGGTTGATGTTTAAATCAGCATCAGAGAAACCTTTGAACTATAAGAGAAAGGTGGATTTGAGTACATAATGGAAGTAGTATAACACAATGACCATAGAGTTACTATTTCTTCTTACTTCGACCTGCAATCTATAGTTTATTTTGGTACATGCATTACATTTAGTATGATCCTGCAACACAACTAGCAGTATAAATCATAGATTTTGGTCAGTATAACAAAATCAAAAAGTCATTCTGGTCCACGTCTCTGCAACAATAGGTTTATTTGGGAGGGAAGAAAAGTAATGTGCAATTCTCTTGGCTACTAGGGGGGTGTCTTGGTTCTACTGTGTAATACTCTAAATGCCTTGCTTATTCACAGGGTATCCAAAAAGAATCCCTCATTACCTTCCCACAAACTTACCTAGGTGGTCTAAAATGTATTAAGAATTAGTAGCAGACACCCAAATGGTCTCATTGAAGCTTAAGGCAGGTTTTCTACCTAGAAAAAGTTCATAAGGGGTCTTGTTGTGAGGCTTAATTGCTAATACCATACTTTGTACATAACAAGCAGTATAGACTGCTTCAGCCCGAAAGGTAGTAGGTAACTTTGAATAAGCTAGTATAGTTCTAGCAACCTCTATTAGTGTTCTGTTTTTCCTTTCAGCTACTCCATTTTGTTGTGGAGTCCTAGCAACACTAAATTCTCTCTTAATCCCTTTCATCTCACAGAACTGATTCATTTCCTTATTCTTAAATTCAGTTCCATTGTCACGTCTAATTATTTTGACTTTGTGATTTATTTGATTTTATATTCCTATTATAAAAGCCTTAAGGATTCCACTGGTCTCATTCGTAGTTGTTAAAAAGAAAACCCAACTAAATCTACTAAAGGCATCTGTGACAACTAGGCAGTACATCTTTTTCATTATACTCTTTATAAAAGTTAGACCAAATAAATCCATGTGCAACATCTATTAAGGTTGGCTGATTAAGCTTACAGTTTTGGTCTTACAAGAGGCTTTATGTTGCTTTCCTTTCTGACAAGCAACACATGTGTGATCATTTTCAAAAATTTTAGAAGGTAAACCTCTTACAAGATTTCCCCTCACAAGTTTGTTCATAGTTTTGAAATTTATATGCCCAAGCCTCCTATGCCAAAGATTAGATTCATCTAATGTAGCCTTTGTAAAGAGACAAGTTAGACCTCCTGAAGGAGCAACATTCTTTAAGTCAACACTGTACATGTTGTTCTTTCTGGGAACTCTAAGTAAGACTTGATTTTCATCAAGTAGCTTAAAGTCAGGAGACAAAACAACACATTCAGTGTCTGTAAAAAGAACATTGTTCTTCTTGTCACACATTTGTGAGACACTAAAAAGGTTAAACTTAAGCTCCTTAACAAAGTACACATCTTTAAAATCCAATTTACCTGTCTTGATTTTACCTTTACCAGTGATTTTACCTCCTTTGGTACTACCTCCAAAGGCAACAAATCCTCCATCAATTTCTTCATAATTTGAGAGGTAGGACTTGTTTCCAGTCATGTGCCTAGAGCATCCACTGTCAATGACTCCTTTTTCCTGTAATTCTAGCTGTGGATTGCCCTGCACAAAAGGTAAGAGAATCAGGCTCTCTTGGGGACCCAAGCCATTACAGACTTGGATCTGCCTTGTGCATCAACATAGTCAAATCTTTTAAAGTTCATTGATGCACCATTGTGTCTGGAGACATGATCTAAAACTTTTTGTTTTGGTCTCCAAACCCAACATGCTGAGGCCTTAACAACATTAGCCTCATGTCCCTTATTATCACTTACTACTGCTTTTGGCCCAACAGTAGTAACATTTCCCCTAACAGTATTAACTTTTTCATTGAAATTACTGTTCTTATTTGTTGTAAACTTGTTAAATGGCCTTCTAACATGTGAATGTGCTCTATTAAAAACATTTGATGATGGCCTTGCACAGTTCACTGTTGGTCTTGGGTAAGCAGTATTAATTGGTCTGGCAGTATTAACTGCTGCTCTTGAAGAGTTTTGCCTAGCAGTATTAAGTGTTTTAAGGCCAGATTTCATTAAGACTGCTCTTGGAACAAAATTTCTTTTTGAATGAGGGTGAGTCAATCTTTGAGAATTTTGGTGATTCACCCTTCTAGCATTGTTCCATACAGGTTTTTCTGCCATTTTCTTTTCATAGAAATCACAATCTTTGATCAAATGGTTAAAACTGCCACATACATAGCAAGCTTTATTTTTAAACTCAAAATTACTTCCTAATTTCTGAGTCATCAAATTATTCCAGTTTCTCTGGTTACCTCTAGGACTTTGACTGTTTTTCCTAGGGTATTTAGCTTGCTTATTGTTCTCTACCTTCTTATCAGACTCCTTAGGTGTTTTCACATGCTCATTAGATTTAACAAATTCTACTTTAGCAAAACTAGATTTTCTCTGTTTAGACTTAGACTTAGTCTCATTCTCATCCTCACTGTCAGATATCCAATCTTCAATAAGTGGTTCACTAACAGTCTTAGGTTTTGACTCACTACTCTTAGCTTCACTTGTTGCAACATCAGGTACACTAGTTACTGACTCACTAAAAACATATTCATCCTCATCAGCAAGTACCAAATCAGATTTAGGGGGCATGAAGTTCCCAGTATAGGGAGGGGGAACAACATGATACCCTTCACTTGTTTTGTACTTATCATTCTCCTGACTATCAAACACTTGACTATCAAACCCCACACCAGTCTTGAACTTATCACTTACTTGAATCTCTAACAGTTTGCTTAGATTCTTAGATGAATTTTCAAATTTTTTTAAGGTAAGTTTTAAATCATCTCTTTCTTTTTCAGCTTTTTCAAATTTCTTTCTAAGCTCTGTTAGAGCATTATCTCTCAACATAACATCAAGTTTTAAAATCTTTATGTCCTCTTCAAAAACAGCCTCATTCTTTTTATACACATCTAGTCTAGCCTCTACAGATTCTAGACCTGCTTTATAAGCTCCTACATTTAATTGAGACTTATTAAAATCTTTTGTCAGATTATCATAATGTTCTTTGAGAGTTTCATAAGATTTTAAACATGCTTTAGAACAAGTAGATACCTCAGAATCTGAGCTTGAAGAACTTGAAGAAGTATAGGCCATAAATGCAAAGTTTGTAGGTCCTTCTTCAGCCTGGTCACTCCAGTCATACCCTAATCCATCTTGAGCCACCAAAGCTTTTGCCTCAGTTGTTTCCACTGTCACATTCCTCCTTATAGGTTCTCTGTTCCTGTTCTCTCTTGGAGCCCTGCATTCCCTTGCAAAGTGGCCCTTTTTATGACAGTTATAGCATTCCACCTTTGATTTGTTAAACCCAATGGTCTCAGAACCATTAGCACTAATCTTCCTTCCAGTCTTATTTAGGAATCTTCTAGCACCTTATTTCACATAGACATCTGCCACTTTAGATCCCATCTCTTCTAAGTCACAACATCAATCTGTTGTAACCTTATTAACTAATTTTAGGACTGTTGGATTGGTTTGCAAAGAAAGAATAGATCACAACATCACTCATACTATCAGTATTGGCAGAGTTAGAACCATGCGCTTGATTAGTACTGCCAGAGCTGTTGGAAGACACAAAAGCCACATTTTGTGAGTTTTGGCTTGAGCTTGATGACCCTTTAACTTCAGTTTCATAAATCTTTAGATTGTTGTATAGGTCATCCATGCTCAAAGTTTCTAAATCAGGTTTGTTCCTCCAGATCAAGGTATGAGTCTTCCATTCTGATGGGAGACTTCTTAAAAACTTCAGATTCATATCTTCTTGAGAAATAGTTTCACCCAAAATCTCTAGCTGACTGATAAGCTTTTGAAGCCTATCATAGGTTTGATCAAGTCCTTCTGAGCTTGATCTATTAAAATTCTCATACTGTTGCTTTAGAAGTGTCTTCTGAGTTTTCTTTGACTCCTTATTACCTCCAAACCTTTTCTCTATAGCTTCCATCAGAGACTTGGCACAACCATGTATATTGGTAAATGAACTTTGTGGGTATGTTCACTAAAACCCTCACAAGACTTCACTCATCCACTTGGGCCACCAAGTGGTTTAAAAGGCTTGTTGCATACGCTAAATGCAACCGTGATTCTTATGAAAGTGAGTTAGGATTGTATTACTTGTATTATCATCCTTTACATTTAGTGTTATTATGCTTTTATCCGGATTTATGCTTTTGGTATTAGTCTTTCTTGCAGCCATACAGGTTATGCACAAGTGGTGGTGCTTGGATACTAAACAAGCTGCGAGGAAGCATCGCAAACCGGACTAGTTGGATGCTATACAGGTGGTTGGTAAAGTTGCCTGTGATGTTAGATATTGCTCGAGGAAGCATACTTGGAGCATGGCTTAGAGCATGCTGTCTCTTCATCATAACAAGCAAATCCAGAGGAGTTTCTTGTTCTAATTCTACTCTTTCCTGTTTATTTCATTTCCTTAATGTACAATAGGGACATTGTACAACACAAGTGGGGGGATGGGAGTAGAATTATCACTTGACCTATTCTTGCCTTCGATTTTCTAGTTTTATTTGAAAAAGGTGCTAATTTTAAAATTTTTGACATGTTTTTCTTACTAAACTAGAATTAATCTTTGCCGAATGCACATTTACCCTATATTTCTATTGATGAGGTTTAAGCCTGATGATCCATTTTCATCCATATTACAAAAATCCACCAAAATATTAAGTGTGACGGTAGTATTACAGACTTTAGAACTTGGCTTGTACATCTTTTCAAGACCTAATTGATTAGCAGGAATAAATGGTTTGAGAAGGCAACATTTAGGAATTCACCCAAATAGCCTATATGTGTGTGTTTATCAACTTGTCTCATTGACTTGTCGACCTCCCGTGTTAATACCCTTTGCTTGCACTCATTATTAGTGCAAGATACCCCTAGATCACCCTTGTTAAACCTATATACGTTTTCACCCAATATTATATGTTTCGTTACACCATTTCGCCTTATCCTACCATGTAGTCTATAGTTATCTTTGTGTTGAAATTTCTAGCTACTTAAGTCCATGGTTCGAGGAAATAGGTTTCAAGATTGGCACTTTCGTTGATGACATATTATTTTGATCATAGAAGACCCCCCGGTATTGTCACTTTTGATACTATTTATCTCAAGTGAGGGGATATGTTTTTATGTCCAGGAGTATTGTAAAAATAAAAAATAAATAAAAAGGTGGTGCAACTATAAGCCACCTAATGTGATAAGTCCTGAGGTTGGTTACGTGTTATAAAACCAACTAAGTATAAGGTGGTGCAACTATAAGCCACCTAGTGATTTTGAGGATGGTGCAACTATAATCCATCCGATGTTATGAATAATGGGTTAGTATGCTTCGCAAGATCTCATTATTAGCTAACCCACTGTGAAGTTATGATCAAGTTTTTGCACTTGAAGACTTAGACTATGGATAGACAATAGCCGGTTATGGAAACCTTAGACCCTATATGACTATTTGTTTTGTGTTCTTATCTTAACAACAATTAATTGTGTATCCCATATCTATCCTAACCCTTTATATATCAACCAATAAACCAATGTCACCCATGTTGCCTTTAAGAATTATTTAGACCCTAATTCTAACTGGTGGAGATTTGTGTATTTTCCAAGCCTATGATAGAATACATGCTATGACAGTGCAGTTGAGGGATCACCCCAAAAAATGAAACACTTAGACTAGTTTGAGAGCTAAGTGTTTTATAATCCCCTTTTTCATGAGTTGTTCGGCTTTGATGTTTCTAGCATAAGTCTTTTATAGATCATTTCTTTGAGTTAAGTCAGAGAAATCTTTTTATAAACTATTCTAACAGGTCTACTTGAGGGCAAGCAAAATTCAAGTGGGGGGATATTTGATGACATCAAATATTTGATACTTTTTAGTGCCAATTTTCCCCTAAAAATACTTGCAATAATTGATTGGATTTCATGACATTACGGCGTAAAGTCCCGCAGGAGTTACGTCGTAATCAATTATTAATAACAAAGATTTGGTGCTGACGAGGCATTACGGCGTAACGTCCCATACGAGTTACGCCGTAAATTATTATTGTGGAAAAGATATTGATGCTGACTAAGGGTTACGACGTAACGTGTCAAAGTAATTACGCCGTAACATATTTTTCTATTAAATGTTAGAAATCCACGTCAGGAGGATTATGGCATAACGTGGTCGATGCCGTTACGCCTTAAAGTATGACTCATCTAGGGACGGAAGTTACACAAAATTCTACTAAGTTTCAAGGACTTAATTATTAATTTCAACTACGATGAGGGACTAGAGTTGCCAACATCTCAAACTTGGCATTTATTATATATATGGTATCAAATGATATCATAATTCATTCATTCGGTGTATTATGTGGTGTGACAAACAACAAGAAGAAAAAAGGGAAAAAGAGCAGGTTGCTAGCCTGCTTAATTCTGGTATAGGTTCAGGGTTTGCCACAGAATCCAACTAGAAGATCTGGAGCATTATTTCAACATGATTTGTACATGATTCCTCAACAATTACAGTTTGATTTCAATTAATTATTTATGATGATTTATTTGATCTCGACTTAATTTGTTGATGCTTGATATTTATTATGTTTAATTTTGTTCTTGTTATTTAATTTATTAATTATTCCTTGGTTAATTATTTTTGATCTCTTTGTCTGACCATTGTTTCATTCGATATCCTTTTGACTATCGTGTAACCCTAGGTTTTGGTAGTATTATGTGTGGTTTAGATCATGTTAATCCTATTATTAGATTACCACTCGAACATGGGATTAGCAGGGTACGAGGGAAGGATGATTATTCCAACCCTAGTGTAGGAACTAATCATGTTACCGCCTCTATTACTTAATATACTTAAAAAGCACAGGAACTCTTTCAGAGAGGGTTAATAATCTGTATAAGTTATTAGACTAGTTCTTGGGATAGTTGGGATTAATCACTATGACTTGGTTGCCCTACCTTCGTGACTTTCGAAGGATTCGGGATCACTGGAATTATAGGGCAGACTAAAGATATCTATTCAGATATGTCGACTTTAGAAACCACTAATAAAACAAGAATCAGACATTGCACTTGAGATCAATATGATTAAACTTAGGATATTTAATTAGTTAAATGGGTTCATCTTCTTAGTAGTTTTCTACTATATCAATTCCTTTGATTGATTAAACCACTTTAATTCATCTCACTTATTCTCTTACAACTTAATCTTCTAAAAAACTTTAAAAATGTGACAACCATTTAAACTCAGATTTAGACCATCGTTTAGCTCTTGGGATGACCTCGGATTTACCATCTCTACACTACTCACGATCGGGTTCTTTGTCTGTTAGTGCGTTTTTCAGGTGAATCGAGTTTTATAAATTTAAAACTTGGTAAATAATTATTTTAAAATAAAATACGCATCACTGTGGTAGACAATTCGTCTACCAGTGGTTGTGGTAGATAATTCGTCTACCAGTGGCATCCAAGAAACAAACTTGCATCACCAATTCAACCATGAAATATGAATTTGTGCCTTTAGCAGCTGTGGTAAGGAAGCTGAATGGTTGAGAAACTTGATCCTTGAGATTCTATGTCAAACCTATAGCACCTATATCTATTCGTTGTAATGGTGCTACTACATTAGCAAATGCTTATAGCCAAATGTACAATGGGAAGTCTAGACACTTAGGTATCAGGCATAGCATGATTCACGAACTTATCATGAATGGGGTGGTATCTATAGAGTTTATAAGGTCTTAATAAAACTTTGCTGATCACTTGACGATGGGACTGGCTAGAGACTTGGTTATAAAGTCTGCTGAAGGGATGAGTTAAAGTCCAACTTAGTCACTGAATGCTATGACACCCAACTCCCTCCTGAGGAAACTTGGGAGCTGAGTTTAATGTGGAAAGCTGAACGTTCATTGAACTAAAGCACATGCTTTACAATCATCCCAAGGATATGCTTGGAACTTGCTAAAAATGAGGATGAAGTCTTTACTTCTTAATGCTTAATTTCTTTGAAAAAGTGCTTAGCAGGAGCATGAATAAAGAGGAACCACTTATATAAATGTTGAGGTTTTGCCGCTTCAGGGAGCTCTAGACTTTTAGCTCTTACAACATTTATGAATTGGATATGGACACATGGCTTGTATAGTGTCAGGAGCGTTTAAGTGTTTGAAAACTTGTGTGTATTTTATCTTCAGGTATTCAAATGGGTTGAAGGGTTCAATTCTTAGAACACCCTGATTCTCGAATATTTGAACGTGTAATGTACTAAGATGGAAATTCAATCCTCAGGATATTTTCGTTTATGCACTTGTTTTGTTTAATGTTTAATAAGGAATTGTACTAAATTGGGGAGGATTGTTAAAAATTTAGTGCAATTGTGAGAATCGGGTCATACTTGAAAATGGGTTTGGAGGTACGGAGTGTACACCCATCAAGCCACTGATTCTCCCTGACTCTTTTAGTGGTTAGCTTAATGGCTATTAAATGGGCGGTTTCAACGTTATATGTTTGTAACCACCTTGACCTATTAAATGGGCGGTTTCAACGTTATATGTTTGTAACCACCTTGACCTATTAAACGGGCGGTTTCAACATTAAATGTTTGTAACCACCTTGCTTATTAAATGGGCGGTTTGAACATCAAATGTTTGTAACCACCTTAATCTATTAAATGGGTGGTTTCAAGTTTGACTTAATGACTATGATTATGGTCATGTAACCACTAATGAATTCATGAACGAGGTTATGAGATTAATTGGCCGATTAATCCTCATAACTCTTTTTGACCAGGAGTTACAACTCTTTTGATTAAGAGTTTTCATCCTTATAAATAGAGATGAACACTTGCATGAAAAAACACATAGAAACATAAACACTTAAAGACGAAAGGGTTCTAGAATTGTGTTTAATTCAAAAACATAACATTTGGTCTTATCCCAAAGAGATATTCGTGATACCCAGACATTAGGGTAGAATAGTTTCTTTTGGATAGTGAATACACGATTCCATTTGATATCCGGTTATCATTGA
>BQNB010030214.1:0-50622 GCA_026074375.1 Tanacetum coccineum
AGCCACGAAATAAGCTACGATTTTGAGCTTATGAACCACGAATCGAACACTAAACACCCCTTGGCGAGTGATACCACATGTTAGTCTTATATTATCCTTTCACAACTAATAAGCAAACCCGAATAAGCCTTGATGAGCCGGTTATGAAAGAAAGAAAAGAAGGGAAGAAAAAGGAACTTGGAAACTTAGATTAGAGAGAGAAAGGTGAGTTACAAGTGTGAGAAAATGCAACCAACACCCTCTCCATGTGTAGAGAGGGTTTCTTTTATACCCTTGAGCCATAAATGGCATGTGGGCTTTTCTACTTGGGCTGGGCTTGGCTAAACTTGGGCTTTGAGCCCGAAACACGGACAATATTAGATTACAATCTAAGCCCGTTGAACCCGACTAGCCTATTACAATACAAGACCTAGTTTGACTTTATAAGACCGATAACATTCTTGTTTGACTTAATATAATTAAGGCTAACACGTGGTTATCATTATTTATGCTTAATTTGTTATAAACTTATATAGGCTATTAATTACTAATATGTTATTAGTGTGTTGTTAATTCTTCATATTATTGCATGTAATCACATTTATAAAAATATTGTCACACCCTGCTAAAAGCGAAAACACAAGGTGCGACGTTTTAGAGACTTCGCATAAGATAGTAGATTACACCATATTTAGTTAAAAGAAATTTAATTTACAAAGTTACATAAGATACAATTCCTGTGGAAGAAAACATTTGCCTTTAGAAGACATTTTGGCCAATGGATAACTTTATTGCAAGTATCTTCAAAATATTAGTGCTGATCACCTGAAAATGATACTTGAAAAGGTGAACATAAAGTTGGTGAGCTCATAGGTTTAGAGTGTAAACTCAGTTGTTGTGCTAGAATTTAAAGTGAGACAATAGTGCAATACAATAGCGGAGTGCATACAGTATAAATAGTGTTCCATCATCAACATAACAAATCATATCATATCATAGCATTTCAGTCAAATCAAACAAGTCAATAGTGGCCTAAGCGCTTATAGTTTTCCAAACATATCGCCTACCAGCTGGAGCTATACAGTCGGCTAATTAGTCTTATGAAAAATTAATAACATGGTCATCATAGATAGATCATGTATATAAGCACATCAAGTACGTAATTATAAGCACATACGAATATTATCCAAAAAGCATAAAGATAGTTTAGCACAGTAGTAAAACAATTTAAAAAGATTTGAGTGTCATTTTCTCCCAAGAAAAAATGGTTTAAAAGTGGTGCTACGAAAACTCACATTAAGTAAGGATGAAAGTAGCTGAAATGAATGATCAAGGAAAAATGTGCAATGGTGCCCGATCACGACCTATAAATAAAGTTTCTATTTTAGAGAAATGCTATATGAGAATGAAATGATGCATATGAGTTTGTAAAAGGATTTCTATTATTGTTGTAAAAGGTTTTGCATCATTGTTGGTGTGGTGGTTAATAAGTTTGACTCAATAAACTTATGTCAGAGTACGATATATATACCTATATGTATTATATAAGAAAATAAATAGAAATCTCAGGACTAAATAAGAAGGTAAGTAAATAAGAAATAATTAAACGAGAAGTAAACAAGAAGTAAGTAAACGAGAAGTAATAAATAAATGAGAAATAAATAGATAACAAAAGAAAGAAAAAAAAGAATAAATGATAACGAAATAAATAAGGATTAAACATGTTTCGGCAACTTACCCGATACCCCAAGTTAATTAGATAAGACATCTTGATATAGAGTTAACAATGTTCTAGACACACATATTAAATAATAGAATATTTTTCGTCTTTTAGTGGGATATTTAAATAATATTTTATTATTTTGTCTTTTGTCGAGTTTTTAGAAAATAACTAGTATTATGTTTATAAGTATGTAATTTAGTTTATTTATTTAATTCAAATATATTGTTTAAAATAATGTGACTTCGTCTTTTTGTCGGCTTTTAGGAAGATAAGTTTACATAAAATGTTTTCTAAGTATAATATTTTTTTTTAATTTGGCATGACTTGGTCGTTTATAAACACTTTCTAAGGTCGTGGACCTTATTCCAAAATACTTTTTCAAACTTAAACCAATTTCTGACAAAATGCCAACTCATCACGTTTTCGCTACGTTTTATCAAAACACATTTTCAAATGACTATTTTAACTATCCTAAACCTATATAAGTCCGAATCCAATGAGTCGATCAATAATCCGTTTTAAAAGTCGAAATTCACTTGCTTTCACTCATTGGGCCAATTAGCCCAATGTTAGCCCAAAATCCCTAGTTAAGTTTTTAGCCCATAAGTTTAGCCCAATACGAGTTTACTAGTTAGCCCGATTATATATAACCGAAATATTCATTGATTTTAACAAGTCGAAACACTTAAGATTATAAATACGCTATATATGAAAATAAGTTATATTATATATAAGCTTATAAGCCAAGCTTATTAAGCTCGAAAATAAGCCATAAGCTCAGGCTTAATAATAAGCCGAGATTTATGCTTATGAATTAAGCCACAAACCAACTAACCAAAATAACCATTTCGAAAAGTTATGAAAATAAGCCGAAAAACTCTTAACCCAAATAAGTCGAAAGCTATATGGGCCTCATTAAGCTTTTCTGTCCACTAAGCCCAAACGAATACCCCAAAATACAATAAGCCCAAAAATAGACCAATAAGCAATAGAATAAGTAAATAAGCACTTGTTTTTATCAAAATAAGCTAAACCAAAAGCCAAAAAATAAGCCGAGTATTAAGCTTACAAATATAAGCCGAAATATCATTGGGCCTTGTTGGGCCGATTAGCCCAACTAGCCAAAAACCATATCTAATGATAACTTATACACTTGCAATAAGCTCATTAAGCAACAAATAAGCTAATAAGCTTAAAAAAAACCCTTTTTAGTTTTCAAAATAAGCCACGAAAATAAGCACTAAAATAGGATCGAATATTTTAAAGGACCAAAACAACTTTTCTTTGTTTCCTTTTTATGTCGAGACTACAATAAGCCCTAATAAGCACATGTGTGCTTATTAATAAGCCGAAATAATCTATAAGCATTTTGACACCACATTTTATCTCACCAACACAACCATAATATTACAATGACACTTTTCTTATTCTTTCTTTTTAACCCATTTGAACCAAACATATACATTTTACGATTTTGTAACTTTTAAAACTTAGATTTTTAGAAAAATGTTTATACAATTAGTATGTATGCATGATAATGAACACAAAAGTACAAAAAGATTAAGAAAATGAAGACTTAAAAATATAAGGGTTTTAGAAGAGATTAAAGCTAAACAAACAACCCAAACGTTGTTTATTTACCCAAACGATCACTAGAACCTAATCCGAATGTATCTATGCTTCCGTGTTCTTGAGCAAGATCGAAAAATAATTGGTTTTGGGGTGTGTTTGTATCCGGTCGAACAAGAAAAAGGAGGGAAGAAAAGGGTTTTTGATGTGTGCGTTTTAGGTGTTTTAGTAGGGGTGAGCAGAAAAAACCAAAAAAATCAAAACCAAACCGAAAACTAAAAAAACCGAACCAAAAAAACCGACCGAAACTAAAAACCGATGGTTCGGTTTTTACCTTTTTAAAAACCAAAAAATTTTGGTTCGTTTTCGGTTTTCGTCCAAAAACCGAACCGTAAAAACCAAACCGAACCGAACCAGTTTTATAATACTATATAATTAATATATATTATAAATAAATAAATAATAAATCCAATTTTTAAATTCATATTTATTTTGTGGGTGGATTATAATATATTATATATCTTAATGTTTATACATGTGTTTACTTGACAATATATCGTTACATATATGACAATGATCATACTATGTGTATTTTCACTTGCATGTGTGTGTGTCTCATTTATATGTGTATAATTGTAGAAATTTAGGTAAACATTATTAGGCTCATATTGAAAAAAAAAGAATAACCAATTTTCTACGTGAAACAAGTTTATTAATATAAATTAGCCACAACCAAATATAAACGGTTTGAAACCGAAAAACCGAACCGAAAAAACAAAAAAACCAAAAACACCGAACCGTCAAAAACCGAGCGGTTTTGGTTTTATAAAAACCGAAAATTTCGGTTTGGTTTTGGTTTTAGTCAAAAACCAACCCAAACCGGACCGTGCACACCCCTATGTTTTAGCGTGTGTGTTTAAAATAAGGATATGGACAAGTTTATAAGGACTAAATGGGATCCAAATTTTTGCTATGTTGTTCCCCATTGGGGCCGGTTATATGGAACAAGGCAAGGGGGATCCCAAGCTTTTATAAATTTGAATTTTTGTGTTGTTTCTTGTTCCGTTAAATGTAAACGTAAGCCTGTTTTTCTCATTTTAAGTAAGATTCATATAATTTATGAAATGTTTTATAAAAGTTAAGTTTATAAGAGTATAATAAAGTAATTTAAATGAATTATAACTATTGTCATGTCGATACGCGTTGTGTGACGTTTTAAGTTGAATGCAGGATAAATTTCTCGATAAGTGATTAAATAAAGATGTAAACATTTAAAAAGAAATAATTCAAGCATATAGTGAATTATTAACTTAATAAATTATAAATTGACAACCATTAGCACGATAACTGTTCTGCCAGAAAACAGCAAAAGTCGATAAATCCGAGAGTTAAATAGTACAAAGGTAAATCATTTTAATGTACCCATAACAATTTGTGGGTAAAAATGTACCTAAATTACCCATAAAATTTTGTTAACTTGTGGCTAAAATGTTTCACCATAAATCCATAATGTGGCTTATTTTTGATCCACAGGTAAAATTCACGTGCAACAAATTACACTTGCATTTACTATAATACGGAGTAATCATGGTTCTAAAAGGCACGTTATGACGCCGCTAAGGCCTCGTAAAGGCGTGAGGCGTGACCTTCACGCTACGTAATAGAACAAGGCTTATGCTTAAGGCTTGACATGCGATAAGGAATGGAAAAATGTGATAAGGCGCGATAAATTATGATACGTGAAGGCTTTTTATAATTCAATTTTGATAAAATCATTTGTTTATTATAAAAATGAAAAAGATTACATGCAAAGATAGTTTATTTACTTTATTTCCTTATGTACGACACTTTTTATAAACTCAATATATTTAAAATATGATATAAATATATAAATTTATAAATATTTTCATATTTTGTGTCGCTTTAAGTCACGCCTTAAAAATGCCATAACTCGCCATGTTTTCTAAGGCGTGAGGCTTGGCCATGCCGCCATGCCACGCCTCATGCTATTTATAACATTGGGAGTAATAAAAACAGAATTAAAAAAAAATGCGAGACAAAACTAATGTAAAAAAATCAATTTATAAATAATATGAGACAAAAAATCAAGATGCTTATTAGAATAGTGACATGAAACCTATTGTTACATTTCATATAGTATTTAGCTAATGCTATGATGATCATCTTAGTAACTCGCACATGTCTAGAGCCAGAGACGGAGCTTGAAACTTTTTACTAGGGGGGATAATGTATAACTTTTTAATTTTAGAGGGCCAAAATTATTACATAATATTTTTTTACATTAGCACAATACATAACTTACACTAAGGACAAAAAGATTTGTTAGGAGGGGGACCCACCCCTGCCCTACATAAGCACCGTCCATGTTTAGAGCGCTCACTATTTCACTGCATTGGCATCGAGCTTATCATCCAGAATTTAAAAAGTCCTTTGAGTACAAAGTTGGACGAGAACACACTCCACAATTGATATAAAAAGCACAACATTAGTTGAAACATTATGCAAATGCATCTGTATCCAAAGTAAAAACAAATACATCCATGTCTTATTTAGTTGTGGTGGGGTGTCATGTTTTGTATTTTGTTTTCTTTGTCGGTTCTATATAAGTGTTGCTTTTCTTAAAAAAACAAATACATCCATATATAGGGAGTACAATATTTTAATATCTCTAACTTAATAATTAGCTAATATCATAATAGTAGTAAAAACACACTAGCATTAAATAGGAAAAGCATTTCAACTATGGTTTGAGTGTTTTATGTTGTGTCAAATAGAATATTATGTTAATTCACTATATTCAAAGTTCTACACACCATGTGGAATATATTTGGTATAGTTGTCATTATCATGATGAGTTGTGATTCGAAAAACACCATATCACAAAGTCTAAAAGAGAACAAATACTATCCAGTATATAGGGAGTCTAATTTTTTATTTTATCTCTAATCGTTGGAGATACAATTAGCTAAATGATCATAATAGTTGTAGAAAAACCACGTAGCGATATGTTTAAAGGTTAGGAAAAGCAATTTTCAAGATAGTGGTGTTGGGAGTGTTTTATGTTTGTGCATAGTATTAGTCATAAAAGTTCTATCAAGCGGAGCGGTTTGCGTATTTGGTGGAATATATTTGGTATAGTTGTCATTATCATGATGAGTTGTGATTCGAAAAACACCATATCACAAAGTCCATTCACTCAAAGTGAGATACCTACAAAAAGATAGTAAAATAAGAAAAATTAGCAAGAATTTACGAAAATAAAACTAGTTAATTAATCATATTTCTAACAAAAGGTTACGAGTTAGATGAGCATTTACCGCAATCGATGAATGATCTATTGTTTAGTGAAATAATGATTTCTAAAGGGTTTTTTGGATTCTTTCCTTTAATAAATATGACATCGTTCTCTATCGATTTCGGTAAACAATGAAATGATAATATGATATTGTACTTTATCCTAAAGATGGTTACAAAAACGGCACTTTAAGGTGTCATTTTACTTTTGGGCTCTTTTCAGCCTGATTCATGTGGCCCATGAATGAGTACATATCCTTTACTTAATTCCTTCTCCCATTTCTTCTATTATCTTCCAAAATCCTTTTCCCTTCTAGATGTCTTCAAATCAGTTTCCACTCACACATCTACCAAGTTAAAATACCTAGCCAGTGTTCACACACATTCATTCATTGCATTTCTCTTTGGGTTTTGATTTTTATAAAATTTTATTATTTTCCAGCCGCCTAAGAAGGAGAAAGCACTGATTTTGTTCTGTTGCTGCTAGCTGGAAGATCTAATTGCAAACACAACGAGAAAATATCAACAACGAATTTGTAATTGTCAGGTAAGCATCAACCCAAACTCTTATCCGATAATTTACAACCAAAGGCTTCTATTTTTTTGAAAATTTTAGGTTTTTTTTAACTTTCTTTGTGGCTTAAGCAATTTTGGGTTTTGATTGTGTTGGTAAGGCACTTTTAGCGTTATGGATCTAATATAAGGAATACTAAGATGTTTGAAAGTTGGGATTATAAGATGTGTAAGCAAGTGAAATAAGTTGATTATTCAAGTCATTTACCAGGTTGATTAGGTAATGAATTTATATGATGTATTTTAAGCAAGTGCAATAAGCTGAATATAAGCATTTTTGCTTACAATATCTCAGGATTTATATAAATTAGTGTTGCAAAACAAGGTATACAAGGCCGATTAATCGCCGATTAGACGCTACAAGGCCATCAACCTTGCCGATTAATGTAACAGGGTCAAACAAATAGGTCAACCGTGGTCAATGCCGATCAAAGATGTTCAACGATGGTCAAACTTGTCGGATCCCTTCTAATCTTGCCAAAAGTACCTAAAACTCACCGTAAACTTGTTTTGATAACTTATATTAACTGTTTAAATCTATTACAAGTTGGTTTTTAGAAAAAAAACCTTACCAATAATATCTAAAACTCGACGAAAATACATAAAACTTGCCGGAAATACCTAATTTTTGCCAAAAATGTCAATCCGAATAATCGCCGATTAATCCCGCCTTGACTGATTACAAGCTACAAGGTGGTCGACCGCCCGGCTAACGATTCATGGTTTTTGAAACCTTGATATAAATAGTATGATTAAAATGATTTCTCATACGTGAAGGTTAGGATTATAAGAAAATTGCGAGTTTCATATTATTAGTTGTAATGGTGTTATTCTAACTTTGTTATTTTATATACCAGGTGCTTGTAAGGGTTGCACCAGACCAACAATAACTCATCATGACTACTTTTAAATCATCCAGAATGATTACTTTGACGTGTGATGATGGCGCAAACGATGTTGGAGCTTTGAAACAGGTAAAATTATGGTGATCACAAGTTTAGACTTTAACATTTTTATTAAGGACTTCAGATATTTAGGAAACTCATAGGTTGGAGATCTAAAATGCCTTGCATATTAAGGTATTTATACTGAGATATTCATTTACATCATGATATAAGTTTGTCAGATGAATTCACAGTTATAAACACATTACCTGATATTAGATGGAAAAGGCAAGGCCCTTGGAATTAAGCAAGTTGTTACCAGTTTCAATTAAAAGTGCGTTGTCCCAAACACCCCCTTAAAACTTATTATTTTAGTTTTGAATACGTAATTCCATTTTAATTTTAAGTCAAGGTTGTATGTTTGATGCCTCAATGATTCCTAATTCTACATTAGGTATGTTTAACAAGTACGTGTCCTGACAAGATTCTTTGGAGTTCCTGGGAATCTGCTTGCACAACAAGGTCATGGTTTTCGCTGGAAAATTAATTGGACATCCGAGATAACGATGGTTACGTTTCACGACCATAGAAGCTATGAATCTGCATTATATATTTCAATAGCTAAAGCCAATAGAATTGGACAATGTTTAAGCATAACTTCTTTATTTTGTTGCAACTACCAGCATCTTATCTTATGCTCTCACCTTCCCTTTTGATTCTTTAGGCTGCTTTTTTGGCGTTTGCAGCTGGAACAACAGTGGTTGTAGCCTGTGCCATTTCATTTTTGGCAGCATTGTCCGAGGATGATCGTCCAGACGCTTCTAAAAATGCAGTAGCACATGGTTATCAGCCTAAAACCAGGTATTTATTCTTGGCTATGTTCGCTAGGGAACATGCAAGCTAAGCACCTCAACAATCTTGAAACTAAGTTAGAAAAAGGCATTAGCAGGATCAGATCAAAAAAGTATAGACATCCTCATTTATAATTCATTTTCATCTATGATATTTAGAAATCTAACATTAATCTTTCCATAATTGCAAAATGAACTTCTATTTGCTGAAATCGAGTATATACAGAACGGGTAAGTAATTTAAATTTTCTAACATTTTTAAGTAGTAAACTTAGATATTATGTAGCTTAAAGATTAGCCTTCGTGCAACATAGGTCACTGAAAGAATTGGCTAAATGGCCTCATAATATGTAAAATGGGCATAAATCTATAAGAAACTCTTTTTTCAGTTTTTGAGGTTGATGACATCAACTGTATTATAAGAATAAAATTGCAAGTGAGGAGTAATGTTTTTTTAAGCTATGCATGTGGGTATGGTGTGGTTAAGTTATTTGTTACTATATGTAGTTAACATGATACTGGTATAAATGCAAGGTTGTTCATAAACCATGATCAGAAAACAGTAACAAATAACTTACCCTATACCCACACTATACCAATGGGTAAGTTAGTTTTTTAGGCTATGTATAAATGCAAGGTTAAAGTAGACTATATATAGTTAACATGATACTGTCCATTTTTGCTCAGCGGCGACGGACAGGTCCAGGTTGTGTCAAACAATGGTGAAACCGTGTTGAACGAGCAACTGAACCGTGGTAGCATTTATGGTCAAAACGGGTTTGAGTGGGTGGCATTCAAGACCAACAAGTCACTAATGAAGAGCCCAATCGCAGGGTACAATTCAGTTTTCTGAGCTATGCCTTTGGAAGTGATAACAAACACGTACGGGATCTCACTGAGCCAGTCTCAGAACTAGAAGAATAACGGGAGATCGAGGGTATTTTTTTGTCACCATAGTAGACCAGCCAACAAATGTCAAACGTTTCTTATCTGGCAATAAGCCATGTTATTTTAGCTAAATACCATTTGAAATGAAGTTAATCCCTGCCGCAACGCGCGGTCAATAAGCCACCTTGTTTAGTACACATATGTTGTTGTGTGTTTGGCAATAAATGATAATATGATATTAAAGAGTATTATGCACTAATATTTGAATGACGATAAATTCGGGAAAATATGGATGGGTCGGTGGGTGGATGATTATTTGCTTATTTGAAGATAATGCTTAGAGCATAAGGGGGTGTCATGAAGAGCAAATGCATGCTATTTGAGTCCTACTGTGTGTCACATAATTTCAACACAACATCTCAAAATACCCTTTCTTTTACAACACACCACAACTTAGCCCTTTGAGCCTCACCCACCCACAATTTGTTTTTTTTATATTTTTTCAAACAAACTAATACTTATTCATTATTATAACATTTAAATAAAAAGTTATAAAAAGATATAAAAATAAAATGAAATTTTAGAAAAAATTAAATACACAAATTTTGACACTACCAACACAACACACAACATAACATTAATTTTACTTTTCCATTTTGACACTACCACACACACAACACTGTCTTCTTCAACAAACACACACACACACACACACACAGAGTTACACACATTATAAATCTGAAGAAAAGAAAAGAAATCAAAGTTGAACAAACTATTTGTCCGTTTCTTTGCCGTGTAGATGACGAGCTCCCATTTGGTGAGCAAACGGCGAGCTTTGTGGTGTGGTGGCGAGCTACCGGCGAGCTCCACGTCGGATTCGACGAGCTCATAAGCCGTGACACCCATTGCTCTTAACTTAAATTTTTATTTTTTGGGGGTTGACATTATCAAAATAGTGGCGGGGAGACGGGAGGTTAAAATTAGAAGCAGGCCTTTTTTTGCATAAAATAACTTTCTACTTTTTTGAAATAATTTATCAATTTCTTAAGGTAATCAACATAATTACTTGAAAATAAAAAAAGTGTGGAATATATAAGTCTAATGATATGTATTTGATAGTTAAACATATTTTTAGGATTAAACTAATAATAATTATAATATTAATTCAGTTTCGGTCTGCTCAGATTTTGTTTCGCTAGACGAATACCAAACCATAAGCCTTTTACTCACTTAAGTCCGATTCCGTTTTGATCTAAAAACGCATTTCTAGATGACAATTCAACTTAGCTCATACTGAAAATCAACAATAAGCATTTCAACATTCAGAAATAACACACTCAATACCATATAATCAGTCCAAACGAAATGCAGACGCAACAGTCGTTAATTTGATACATATATATAGACGTACATATTATTCATTGTTTGTTAAATGCGTTGCTAAGGGTTCACTTCATTAAAGTTCTACTACTCATTCTTTACAGTTCTAACAATCATAAGAAATGTATAATTAAAATTCAATTATAATCATTTTTCTTACACAAGCATGCAAACAACAAAGTATACAAGTTCTAAAATTACATATACAGTAACTTTCAGCTGCATCACCTAGAAATAAAACACATTTTATATGAGTTAACATATTAAATTATCAGAGGATGTGCTTTAGCACCTAAATGAATTTGTAGACCACTCGTTAACTATCATATAATCAGACATCACATCATAAAATTTGGACATGATTAATCTAGCAATTTAACTCGATAGTTGCTGTCAAATTAAGAAGATTCATACTTACAACTATTTTACACAAAAATACAACGCCATATTAGCATTATATCATCTATTATTATACATGTAATGTAGTACATATTGTGTTTTCTTATAACTAGATTAGTTATGCTGTGAAAATGAAAAATAATAATCTAACCTTCTTAATTTGTGGATGTGAGGTACTGGCATTTCGAGTAGAAGGAGTTCCCGTTAAAACTGTTGGAAATCGTTATCTAAAATAACATAATATTCCATTAATATCATACGAGCTACGCAATGGAATAAAACTCACATAACACTTATAATTAACATAAAACATAAACATAAAACATACCGAATAGCAATCAAGCTACGTGAAGAACCGGAGACTTCTTCGAGTACACGCATGTGTGTAATACATGCGAAACCAAAAAACCCTTCAAGTTGCTAAAGTAAGAAACCTCTACGTGTATCCACACTACACGTCGACCAATATCACCCGAATGCTAGTTCCACGAATCAACGGACGAAGAATACAACAAGTAGTCGAACTTAAACAATTGTCCTCAAGGGTTGTTTGGTTCATCGACTACAAGGAGAAGAAAGAAGAAGGGGATAAGAATTATGAGCTAGGGGATCCCCTATTTATACTAAGTAAATTAAGGCATACCTAAAATACTTAGCTTAGAGAAAAAGCTAACTCAAAAACCCAATCCAACCTCCCCTTTGGGCCTAACCGGTCGAACTCCACCCAAACACCCTTTGGGTTTGACTTTTTGACCTTTTACTTTTAATTACCCATTAATTAAAAAGCCTCATAGTTAATTATTCGTAAACGAACTAATTAACGACCGTTAGTATTCTTTCGTTGGAATATTAATATACATAATAAATATACACTTATATTATTATTTACATTAATTGAGTATTAATACATATATAATAAATATACACTTATATTATTTTATATATACCAATAGAGTGATATCTATGTGTATACGTGTGTGACCCTGTAGGCTCACATATTCCTAGAAGTATAAATATCCATATGACATGAGCACAAACCAACAACTCCCACTTGTGAATGTCATGGTCATAGAATATAACATACTAACATTGGCGAATAGTCTAGCAACATCATCAATGCTCTCAGAATTACCTAAGTATGATTTCAGTAAACAACTCAGCCATCTATGGTTTAAGTTTGTCCTACCCTTTTGTTTCAGATACATGTTAAATATGAATATGGATCAATAATCATTCCATAGTTTAACGATTCTGTTTCTCGCATCTGTATTGATCTAGATTACCAAACGTAAAAAGAATCATCTTAACTACGCTTTGGGTGTGGCCACACAAACATCTGATCAACCCAACGAGGGGCCCAGTAAGTATCTAACACCTAAACACGTGGAGAACAAATTCTGTTTTGACTACAAGTGTCCGTCATGTACTTCAAAACATTTCTGAAATAGCCCTTATAACTACCTTTTGACTGTAACACCTCTAAAATGGGTCGCAGCGGAAATATGTCCGGGAGCATTACTTCATAATACAACAGCGCAAGATATAAGAGAACGACCTCTAAATGAGTCGTTTGAAAAGTAATCTCGTTGATTTAATTGAAACTGACCATGTAATAACATTTGTCCCAAAGTTTACATCAAAATGTAAGACTAAAATAATACAACGAGATTTGCTAGTTTGAATGTATGAAGAAATCCATGAATATAATCTTGTAAAATTTAGACTCCAATGCACATCAAGTAGGCTAAGCATCTTATTCACCTGAGAAATACTTACTTAAAAGTGTCAACATAAAGTTGGTGAGTTCATAGGTTTATGTAAGTATAAATGTTGAATCAAAGATTTATAAAGTGTGTATGACCATTTCAATCCTCATAATAGTCACAAAAATGTAAGTATAAATGTAGAACCAAAAGAGTATAGTGTCTACTGCTTAACTACAGTATCATGAAAAATGTTTAGTAATCAATAATGTTCAACAAAGTAGTGTGGACCACAAGATTTTGAAGTGTATGACATTGTAATACATAAAATATCACTAAAATGTAATTACGACTGCACTAAGCTCATGAAACTTATGCTCGACATGAATGGATGAAAATTAATGCCAATGTATGCCTCGTGTAGATGTCAACCCGTAACATCCCAAATCCGACATGGTATATGTCTGTTAGTTTAATATGTCGAACTAGTGTGAGCTACTCACCCGAACGGGGATGTCAATCCCAAATAGATCTATTTATAACACTCACGCTTACACAATGTAATTAACAGTTCATGATAATGGGCAGTGTGGGTCATTGCTACTTAGGCACGCTACGTAATTATTGTATCAATGAAAAGTGTTGTACTTGTGTCCTTTGTAAATGAGCAATGTATCCCTCCACGAGATATGAAAACGAGTATGTAAACGAGTTACGAAATCAAGTATGTAGACGCATTTACAATGAGTTTGTAAATGAGTATGTAAACAAATAAGTAAACAAGTTGTAATGAGTATGTATTCTCCCCCGAGATTTGTAAAGTAATTGTAAAACAAGTGAAAGTGGGGCTATAAACTCACCTTAAGCAAAGTAGTGATTCGAGAAATAATCAACAAGCATAAACGAGAAACGAGTTCTAACGCGACCAATCGAGACCAAAAGTGCAAAGTTAACGAGAAGAAATGAGACCCATTCCATAAGCTTCAAAACCCATTTAATAACTCCATTGATTAAACCTACTAATCACCTCTTGATCTCCGCTAATCACTAACCAACTAATTACCCTTGGCTACCATCATTAATTGTACTTAATCACCAACAATTACCAAACAGTAAAGAAACTAGTTATTTATTCTTTTTTTTCAAATTAGAAAAAGGCTGAAACTTTAATACAAATAAAACTTGTATGGAAAATAAATTCATTTGTTTGAAAACAACAAAATTAAGTGACGTGTTTCGTTAAGAAAAACTAGTGAAATGAAAACAAAGACTATTTTTAATATCTATTCACTACTTTGCATCTAGAAAAAAGAAAGAAACATTTTAAAATCAAGTCTAGAAAGTTTTGGTTGAAAACATATTCGAATAAATAAACGAAACCCAGTGACGGAGCTAGGAATTTTGTTTAGGGTGGGCCAAGTCCCAAACTAACAAACCGTACATAAAAAGAAACCGAAACTTATGTTAAAACTAAATGGTACTATGTAACAAACTGAATTTTTTTTCTAATTAAATGGGTAACAAGCTGAAATGAACGATTCATACTTCATACTTTAACTAGTTTACGAATTATAATCGTAAAAGTTAGAATTAAATACAACAAAATGTAAATGTATAAACTAAGTACTAGTATCATTTAATAGTTTTCAGTTTTCTTTTTCTTCTGAAGTAAAACTTTATTTGTCATACTGTAGATTGTATTAAGTTGCTGAAATGAGAAGTATAATATAAAATTTTGTAAGAGTTTTGGGTGGGCCTTGGCCAACCCAACTCCAAACATGCCTCCGTCCCTGACGAAACCATAAGCTGAATAATAAATGAAAATTTGATGTCAAAAGAACTTAGTGGATAACAAAAGAATTCTGTTACAATGAGCTGATGATAAAAATTTATGATGAAAATACATTTGAAAAAAAATAAATTGTTTAAACTAGTAAATGGTTATAAAATTGCAAACAGGTAACAAATTAACAAATAAACTAAACTTGCTATCTCTACTTTCTTTTTCGTCTAATATAACATTTAGTAGATGACAAAGAGAAAAATTAATGAAATATAAAACAAATATGGTTACGTAATGTTTCAAAAAAAAAAAAAACAATATCTAATATCAAATATAAAATAAAGGATCCTAACATCTAATTTGACAAAATGAAGATTTAATTGTTGATAAATGAAATCTTATGATTGAATGACTTTGGCAGCTGGCTTTTGTTCGTACACAAAGCGTGTGTGATTTTCGTTGCATCCCCAGCCTCCCTTCTCATGCCCTAAATTAACACTTATTTATACTATTTTCTTTTCATTTGGGCCTGGTTCAGCAGCTTATGGAATGGAGTGGGCTTGGTTGGGCTTGATTGGGCTTTGATCATCAAGCTTTCTTTTGGCTTTAATAATTTTCGATAATTGCTCGAAATTCAATGTAAGAACATACATGTACGTAATAATCGTAAATGTAAATTCACATGACCTACGTAACATTTTTATGACATTTAAAACATACTTGTTAAGAGTAGACTAAATTTTTATTTATTATTATTTTTTGAGTAAAGAGATTATACCCGGTGAAACTATAAAAAAATTAATAATAATAATTATTATTTAAAATAAAAATAATAATATGTTATGAGTAGACTACACTTAGTCTAGAGTTGGTGTGTGTTCAAAGACATTTTTCAGTGTGCGCGGTATAACTTCTCGGTTTTATGTCAAATTAACCACGTAACTTATAAAAGTCAAAATAATGCACGTAAAAGTTAAAATTATGACCTGAAATTTACGAGGTGTAACATTGACAGTATAGCGTTAGACTATAATCAATAAATGATATCCAAACATGCAAAACCTGCTTGCATCTCAAGTCTAAGGATAAACATAACTTTCACCATGTGTGTAATGCACCTAATGACGCCGATCCATAAAGTGATCTACATAGGTGGGGTATCCAATATTCAACCACATTGAATAACATGTGAAGTTGACATAGTCATCTTTACATATTCTCTAGAATACAATTAAACACTCACATTTGTCTTATCTTAACAATATTCCCATATTGTTAACTGGCAATGGATATAGTTTAGAATAAATTAATTTATTCAAGGATTTAAACATGGAAATATAGAACATAGAATGAAAACAATTATACCACGTATATCAATTCATTGTTTAATATAACTGCTTACAGTTCCATTATCCAAATACCAAATAAGATCAGTGCATGACAATCCTAGTTAAGTACTAATGTCTTATCCACCATAATCACAATTAGTGGTAAGGCATAGGTTTCATAAACAAATCAACTAGGCTATGATCTTGTAGGACTTTAAGAATACTTATTTCAATAATCACGAATTATGAAATTCTTTGAATAAAATGATGATTGTTATCTTATAAGTGTGCACTCAGTTATAAGTATAGTCACATTACATTTCATAAGATGTATACGTACAATATCCTAATGAAAACAATCATCTCAACAGTTTTCCAAACTATAAAGCATTCTTATTCTTTTAATATAGTATCATGCAACTACGCTTTTAAACCAAGCATGTGTAGCCAGCAATATTATCATATAAGATGAAAACTTGCTTCTACAAAGATTGAGTGTCATCTTAATATAACAAGCACTAGTGTATACAAACAACAATATGCTAAGCTATTATAAATTTTGAACACTTCTTTAATAATGTTTGCATATCACACAAACCCAAGATTTGTTGATCATAATGATCTTACTATGATTATCACAATCTATAGTATCTTCATTATTAATTCCAAGAATGAATTCCTAATTTAAACATTAATTAGAATGTTCCTTCTAATATCTTTCAATTAGATTCCAATGTTGTCAAATCATCTTACACTCATGCAAATGAACGACTAATCCCATACACAATATGATGTCCATAATGAATCCTTTAGTGGGACTTAAGGTTTCCATTCATGTGTTCAATCTTGCCATATGAGATACATCATTCGAGTTTCACTCAATGATATTTTATATTGTATTCAGACTTAATTCACCACATATGTTTAATATATCAAACATATCATACCAAGGTTTCAGTTTCATCTCCTAAAATTCTCACAAGAAAATTTATTTTAATCTAAGAGATAAAATCTTACTTACATAAATAAATTGTTTCTAATATGTTCAACAACATAATTGATTTTAGAAAGGTAAAAACAATTACTCCCACTAGCTTTGAGATGTACTCATGAGCTATCTTATTTATAATTAAAAATCAAATCCAACAAGTGATTTATTCAACAATTAAACTTAAGATTATGCTTATTAGATGCGTGCTTTTAATTCATACTTGGATTCTAGCATTTTTGTATACTCGTAAAGATTATATTGGATTCATAAAACCTTTATTTGGTTATATATCGTCCTCGCAAGGTAATCAATCAATAAAGAGTTCTTCTAATCCAACTTGTCATATTTCTTTCCAAGAAAACAAGTATGACAATCAAATCATCTTTATATATTTAAAGTTCGTAAATGAGGAAGTTTTAATCATAGTTAATTTGAGAATGAGTAAACACTTATGTCATTTGACACGCAATAAATATGTATACAAAATATTGTCCTTATGAGTCTTCTCTAAAAGGAAACTCATTTAAACCTCATCATCAAACCGACAGGTTAAAGATAAAACAAATTCTAAAAATATGATTATCTCCTTTTGGACAACATCTCTTTATTCATAGTCTTTGAGTCGTTTATTAAATCCAAGATCTAATAATGCATCTCATATGGTTAGCAGGTTTACAATGATCCTCTAACTCATAATCCTCACCATTGATATAAAAACATATCATGAGGTATCCTTGCGAATCTATGAATGTGAGTAACATGATTCTAAACATTTTCATGTTTAACCTCAGTATGACATTCGTTAGTGCGTTTAGAAGGTTTATGTATCTTCTTCTTGAAGTAATTCAAGACATACGTTACTCCCACTCACTTTTAGCAAAGTGAGACTCCCACTCGCTTCTTGTATATTTGAGACTATTCTCAAATAACTCAGCATGACGAGCAACATAAACTTTGTTCTCGTGTGGGTTGTAGAAATGGTATCCCATTGTTTCCTTTTGGTGTCCAACAAAATACACTTAATAGTTTTAGGCATTTGTCAATAATAATCTCCAAGAGATTTTTACCAAATTTAGAACTTCAATCAAGACACAATGAGATTCATCTCATTTTATCTTAATTAACCTTCTAGGTTGGAGTCTTATTGGGTATATCCACGACATACTCAATTTATCTAACCTTGATCTTTTTAAGGAGTATAAATAAGTTAAGGTTATCATGAATTAAAACAATATCAATATATAGTTTGATTACCCTTGTTGGACATACCATAAAATGTGGTATTCCAATAAGGTTGATCTTATACTTTTATGGCTTTTTCTATTATACCAACTTAAGTTAAACCGTAATGGTATCAATAGTATTACTAAGCCAATTGCATCCTTTTATAAGTCTTTGATCAAGTCAACGACTTAATGTGTATGTACTAACAAGTAGACATAAACATCCAATACATTACTATTTGTTATAAGTCTAAGTCAATGACTTCATGTACATGTCTTTAGCAAGAAGACATAACAAAATAAAAAAAATTTACTTTACGTTATAAGTCTTTTCACAAGTAAAGGACTTAATGTACATGTCTTAACAAGAAGACATAATAATTGTTAAACTAAAGTAAATCAATAGTAATCTCAAGTTAATTTCAAACTCTATGTTTATGATTTCCAAGGTAACATAATTATGTAGCTTATCTTTTTATCTTTACACATTCTCTTAATAGGGCTACATACATTAAATATGTAGGAGTCCTAGTAGAGTAATAGTTTTCTTACTTGGCAGTCAAGAGAGACCATTTGTCATATTGTTCTAAGTTGTTCCTTGCACACAATAAAGATTCCTCCCACTTGTATAGGGTACAACTTCTTTGTATAAAACAACACCACGCTAGTTAGTTTGTTTGTATCGATAATATAGCAGTGTCAAGCTCATAGCTAGTGTATTAGAACTCCATTGATTTATAAGGAATCATGCATAACTATCAAAGATAACATTAAACGGAAGCGATATCTCAAAGACAACAAGTTATCTAAGATAATACACGGTGATTCTTTACTAAATGAAGATGTTTCACACTTGGAAAGTAATATATTATTTCAAGACAAGCCAGAAATAAAGTAGGATGCCTATGAGGTATGTGGAAAACTAGAAGGGGGGGTTGAATAGTTTACCGCTTTTTAAATTTAATGTTTAGTTTGTTTGTAAAAACATAGATTCGACTTTATGTGATCTTAATATGTGCACAATATGAACAATTGAAGTAATTAAATATGATTAAAATAATGGATAAATGAAATATGAATATCAAGAGATGAAATTTAGAAAGATCAAACCACAACACAAGAGATTATAGTGGGTTCGGTAACAAACACCTCTTTCACCCTACTCAGATACTTCCGCTCCCCCAAAGCACCAAACTCGAGATTCTCTTCACTAAGTCAACCAAGCCTTCCCTTAGGCGGAAAACCATAACACAACTTAGCTTACATGAATACACCAATATCTGACACTAACAAAATGTCCCGAGTTCTAATCCTAGTTAAAACCAATCTATCACAAATTCTTCACTACGATTCACAACTTCACTTCTCCTATACACTACTACGATCACACCAATCTACACTACTTACAAAGATCACTCTGATCTAACAATACTTACAATGATTACCACAATCTAACAATTTTACTCAACTACGATAACACACCTCACACTATACATCAAATGATTTACAAGATCTAACACAAACTTCATTAATAACACAACTAAACTTATAAGCACTTCTTTTGACTTGAATGATGAAGAAGTATATGCTCTGCACTTGAGAGGAATTGAGCTTGGATCCACCTTGGAGGGGTGACCAAGAGCTTTATGATATAAATGATCAAAGTATTTTGTAGAAGAGTTATAAACTGATTTAGAAACCAAAAGAAATAGTGTTCAAAAGTGAGAAAAATCAGTGGGAAATAGTCCAGTAATTTAGAGGCAAGCTGAGACAAAAAAAACGCGTGGCCGTCCCCTACAAATTTAAGGGGGCCGGCCCCTTATAATTAAGGGGGCCGCCCAAGAGGCCTGAGCTCTCTTTTTTTTTTTTGCCTTATCTAGGGGAGGTGTTTTTCTAACATTTCTAGCCATTTTTGGATAGAAAATTTTAATTCAAAATATTTATTTGAATAAAACATTTCTTTTAAATCTAAAAATGTTTTGTAAAAGATATAAAAATGTTTGTCATTTTTATAAAAAGTGTGATGTTAAATAAAAATCCTTTGATCATTAAGCATTTGTTTATTCATACCTTTAAGTGATTAAATTTTCAAAATAAAAATTTACTACTAATTACTTGTTTACATTTAATTTTTCATTAAATATTTTTACATTTTGTGATTATCAAAACGTTGAGAGATCGAAAAATATTAATAATGTTTTAAGGCATTATTTCTATCAACAATCTCTCCTTTTTTGATGATTACAAAATTTAAACTCATTAAATAAAAAATTAATTTTTAACCAAGTATTTAGTGATTTTATTTCCAATTCTCCCCTTTTTTGTAGAATCAAAAAGGCTTTGACGACGAATATTTAGTATAATCGACAAAATAAATGCTCTCCCTTGATGTGTACTCCTCCTCGTTTGAGGGCACCAAGGAATCGAGCTATGGTAACTTTGCTACAAAAACAAGTTAGAAGAAGCACACCAATTTTTCTAACATATGAAGCAAAGAAAGGAAAAATAATATGCATACATTAAACATAAGTACAAACAAGTGCATACTTACATAATATTAAAGACCATTCATTTAAAATAAAACTTGTGTATACAACACAATCATACATGCATAAAATAGAAATAATATGCTTGAAGCATATTAGTACATCATTCATAAAGACTTAAACGACAAATATCCTAATTTCCTTAGGACTTGCTTACAAAAAGGTTGGTTGAAAATTATTTGAAAATATTAACTAAACATAGAGTATGTTTAGTTAGGTGAGGTTGATGGTGGTGGAGTGTTTGGAAAAGGAGGTTGTGAAAGCATATGTTCAATGTAGGAGAACATATATTAGAGTTCATCTCTCAATCCAAATATGAAAGTACGATTGTAAATGCAACACAAACATGAATATCCATGTGCCTCAAGAAGGTTCCAAGGAATGGGATGACAAAAGATAGGTGGAGAAGGTGATGGAGAAGTGAATTGGACATAAAGTGGGGTAATTGGTAAAAGGGTGAGAGTGATGTCTATGGATGCATTTTCTTAAGTTGGAGGTGGTAGAGAAACTCTTGGAGGAGGGGATGTTGGTGAGTTCAAGTAACCATTTGGTGAAAGTGATGTTGATGACGTTGGTGATTTAGGTATGTAAGGTGTTGGAGTTACTCTTGGAGTAAGAGGAGACATTGGTGATTCAAGTAGCCATTAGTTGAAGGGGATGTGGAAGAGGTTGGTGATTTAGGTTTGTAATCAATAGAGGATGAGGAAGTTGCTACAGTGGATGGAGTTTTTGAGGGTGCATTTGGGGGCACTTAGTGATAATACTTGATAATTTAGGGAAGGAGTTTTGGTGTCATCATTAGTGAGGTCAATGAATAATAAAAGTCTTTGTGTATGATGTTGATATTAGGACATCATTTTGGAAGGTTGGAAATTTAAGCCTTAAGTGGATGCCATAGAGGTTTAATGAATGTTATAATGGATGAAGAAGATGATGAAGTGAGATAGTAAACTTTTGAAGGTGGAATTTATTATAAGAGAAAAAATAGTAATGGAATTGGAATTGAATAAGAATTAGTTTTCCAAGAGTTTTCCAAAATGTGTTCGAATTTTCTGGGTAAATAGCTGAGGCTATGTAAAAGGTATCAAAAAGCAGAAAAAAAATATTAAGACCCTTGATCTGAAAGGCCGGGCCACCCTTATCTATAGGTGTCTTCCCCCTAAATTGATAAGGGCCGCCCCTCTTATGAAGCTAAGTAGGGCTGCCCATCTGATACTTTACAGACGACACCCAAAATTTGATTTTTCGCTAAAAATTTTTGTGAGAAAGAAGTTTGCTTTTGTGAACAAATTTTGCAGTAAAGTCTATGCATTTGATTAATATGTGCATTAAACCTTAAAAATAATATATATATATATATATATATATAAATATATATATATATATATATAATATATAAATAAATATATATATATATATATATTTAGAAAACTTAAACAAAATTTAATGAAATAAAAGATGCATGATTATATTCTAATTAACCATATAATTAGAGGTCCTTATATAAACTAAGCAAGAAGACCAAAGTTTGTTGATAAAATATAAATGCCTAAAAAACCTTACTAATATTTTTCACATCTTACGTTTTGATAAGCCACAAATACAAAAACGTTCAACTGTAAAATTAAACGTAAACAATAATTAAGTAGTAAAATTTCATTTTCGAAATTTATAATCACATTCAAAAGTATTGAATAAATAAAATGCTTAATGCATATTATGATCAAAAGAAATTTTTTATTCAACCTCACACTTTATATATAATGTTGTAAATCATTTTTATTAAACATTACAAAACATTTTATACAATTAAAAAAATGTTTATTCAAAAAACATTTTGAATTCAAATTTTCGGACCTAAAACGGCTAGAAAAGTTCCAGAAAATCCCCCTACACAAAAGACAAACTAGGGACCCCCTAGTCTAGGGCTGCCCCCTTAAATACACGGGCGGCCCCTTAATTTTAAGGGGAGCGCCCACCGTATTTAGAGGGGGATCGCCCATAGACAGACGGCTATTTACGCTCCTTGCCAAGTTTGTCCTACAAATACTATACTATTCCCCACTTCATTTCTCTCACACTTATTGGCACTCATTCTTTCTGCTCAAAACAACCCACATATCCTCTCTAAAATCATTTGATCATTTAATCATAAAGCTTTGTTTCCAAGTGATACAAGCTTAATTCCTCAAGTGCAAGAGAAGAATACTTCAATCATCAAGTGAAGAAAGTATTACAACCTTAGTGTTATTGGAACCTTGTTTGCATTCATATCACATTATTTGTAAATTCAATTGTATATTCTTGTATTATGTGTGTAGGTAGCTAGATCTTGGTGGATTCATGTAAGATATAGTTAGATCGTAGTGATCTTACCAAGTAGTGTTAGATAGTTGTGCATATAAGTAATTAGTGTGGTGAAGTGAAGTATTAAAGTTTGAAGAAGTCTTAAAGTTGTGAAGAAGGACCGTAGAAGTTGGAAGTGCGGTGAACAAGTATGAAGTTGTGTTTTGATAGATTGGTTCTAGCTAAGATTAGAACTCGACATTTAGCTTTGTGTCGTAAATTTGTGTAATGCAACGTTGTGTACTTGGTTTTCCTCCGCCATAAGGAGGCATGTTGACATAGTGAAAAAACTCTCGAGTTAGGTGCTCGGGGAGTGGAGTAGGGCGAAGAGGTGCTTCGTTACCGAACCACTATAAATCCTCGTGTTGTGGTTTGATTGTTCTTACTCTTATCTCTTGTCTTGCATTATTCTCTCATACTATCTTATTAATTGTTTTGATAAGTATATTGTTTATATTGTGCAAGTGTTGAATTCACATAAAGTCGAATATAGAATTTTACAAACACTTTAAAACCTTAAATTAAAAAGCGGTAAACTAGTCAACCCCCCTTCTAGTTTTCCACAATTGGCATCAAGAGCCACGTCAAACAAATTTTTTAAAATAAATTGTATTTTAAAACTTGAATCGATCTATGGATTCGGAAAAATATTTAGAAGGGCAATCTATGGAAAGACCACCACTATTTGAAAGTGATGGATTTATTTATTGGAAAAAATATATTCGAAACTTATGTGAAATCAAAAGATCTAGACCTTTGGCATGGTATATACCGATGGGAGATTTTCCTCCTATTCAAAATAATCCCGAAACTAAAAAGGATGAAGTTGTACCTTTTCATAAACAAAACGATGATCTTAAAAAGAAACTTGCAAAAAATAATGAAGCTAAAATGGTAATTTATAATGCTTTGCCACGTAAAGAATACGAAAGAATTTTTATGTGCCAAACCGCAAAAGAAATTTGGGATACTTTATTAATCACTCTTCAAGGTAATAATCAAGTCAAAGCTAACAAAATAGATCTTCTTGTTCAACAATATGAACAATTCAACGATTCCGTAAAGGAATCAATAGATAATCCTTTGCTAAATTTTAACATTATTATTACTGAATTCAAAAGCACTTGATGAAGGTTTTGCTAGCAAGAATTGTGGTTAGGAGTTTCTTAGGGTATTACATCCAAAATGGCCCGCGAAAGACACGACGATTGAAGAATCAAAGAATCTAACAACCTTACCTCTTAACGAACTTATTGGAAACTTGAAAGTTTATGAAGAAGAAATAAAGAAAGATTTCAGAAACGGCAAAGGCAAGAAAAGAACAAAGTAGGACTCTTGCATTAAAGGTGAAAAGGAAGTAAGTGAAGATGATAGCTTAATCCTCCGATAATGGAAGACGAAGAGTTAAAAAAAAATGACTAGGCCGAAAAAGGAATTCTAGAAATTCGTTCAGAGCGAGGAAGATTTGTAAGACAACCACGAGGCTATAGAAAAAACATACCAAAGAAGTAGAAATGATGGCTATGTGTAAAAGTGAAAGAAAATGAATAGATGTGGTTATCCAAATCACCTCATTGACCTTGTCAAAATAAGGCCATCAAAGAACAATGATCAACAGAGTCTATTTATTGAATGAGCATGGAGCGACAATGGAGAAATGAAGTGGAAAAGAACTAAAGATTAAACTTGTCTTGTATCCTACAAGCGCCCAAAAAAAAAAAAATATTAAATAAAAAAAACAACACCGCTGAAATAAGCCTAGAAAAAAACTTGGACACCCGATGAGTGATTAAATATAGTGATGCCTCAAAACACATACCTGGTAATCGAAAGTTATTTTCTCCATACAAAAATCATACAACGGAGGAAACGTTAAACTTTGGGAGCAACTTGCGCGTAAAATCATAGTCAAAGGTACGATTTCTCAAGACTCCCAATAATTGAAAATGTTAGCACAGCGATCACTTGAAACATGTAACTTGCTTAGTGTAGGTCCAAATATGTGATAACAAATGCAAAGTAATAGTTTACCGAACACATAGCAAGAATAATCAAAGCTGAAAATGTTATTGTATATCGGAATAGTAAAAGAGGAATATATGTAAAGAAACTATGAAATAAACCGAAGACAAAATAGCCTCCCAATATTGGACAAAACTCCACACTAATGGCATATGAGTTTAAGAATCACGCTAATATGCAATTAATTCTCAATAGCATCTAAAGAATTAGTTAGAAACCTACCTAAACTAAAAATACGACCGACATTTTTGTGATGCTTCAAAATAGATAACAAGGATCTGCGAGACACAAGCTAAAATATAGTTTCAACAACTAGATGCTAGAACTACTTCACATGGATGTGTTTGAGGCCCCACCACCATAGCCGAATTATGGAGGGAATCGTTATAAAAAAATACCTTAGTAACATAGATAGACTATTCTCAGATTCACATGGACTAGATTTTTTAAGCAAATAAAATCGATAGCCTTCGAAAAATTCGAAATATTTAGCAAAAAGATCCAAAACAAAACAAATTAGGATGTTCCATTGTATCAATTAGAACGGATCAAGGTCGTGGAAATTTGATAATGAAGTACTTATTCAGAAACTATGTGATTTAAATGTGATATCTCAATAATTTTTCTGCTCCGCGTACTCCACAATCAAATGAGTAGTAGAAAGAAAAAATCGACTCTAAAAAATGATAGAACCATGTATAAACTAACAATCAATTCTCAAAATTTTGTTGTAATGCGGTCGATCGTCAACCTATATAATAAATAAGAGTTTTCATTAGAACGTATTTTAGGAAAAACTCCATACGAGTTGTAAGAGGTATGGAAACCAAACCTTAACTATTTTAGAGTATTCAGAAGTAAATGTTTTATTCTTAATACAAAAGATTACCTCACCAAGTTCAACCCAAAGTCATACGAAGGTGTCTTCCTAGGATATTCGCAAAATAGTAAAGCTTACATAATACTTAACAAACAAACAATGAAAGTTGAAGAGTCGTTGAATGACCTTTCAGCTGAACTCCTCCCTTCGCCCTCCCTCGCCTAAAACATCACCATGAAGATGATGAGTTTAGTCCGAAGAAAGAATACTATGAGTTTAGTAAAAAACAAAAAACCAATAGCAATGATCTTGAAGACATGTCATTAGAAAATAATCAAATTGTAATATTAAAGAATCTAAAACTCATCCCCTAGAAAACGTTATTGGTAATCTAAATCAAAGAACTTTTAGGTCGCAAGCTCAAGACAAAAATAGTTTCTTTTGCTTTATTTCAGCAATAGAATCTAAAAATATAAATGAGGCATTAAAAGATGAAAATTAGGTAATGGCCATGCAAGAGGAACTAAAGCCAATTCAAAACAAATGATGTTTGGGAATTAGAGTCCCAAATCCCATGGATATGACCATCATAGGAACAAAATGGGTATATAAAAAGAAATAAAACCTCGATGAAAATGGTGTCGTAACTAGAAACAAAGCTAGGTTAGTCGCCCAAGGTTATAATCAACAAGAAGGAATTGATTATGACAGAAACCATATGCAACCCGTAGCTGAGACTAGAGGAGTCCATAAAAATACTTTATAGCTTATGCTTACGCACTAGAATTTAAGTTATACCAAAATGATTGTAAAGATGCATTCCTTACCACGGTTTTAATCAATAAAGAGAGAGCTTACATGGCACAAACCTTTGGGATTCCTATGACATCGAAAAACTAATTATGTTCTATAAGACTTAAGAAAGCTCTTTATGGTCTAAAACAAGCCCCAAAAGCTTGGTACGATCGATTAAAAGCCTTTCTTATTAAACATAATTACTTCATGGGAATGGTAGATAACACACTCTTCACTAAAAAGAAAGACTCCAACCTCATTATTATCCAAATATATGTTGATGACATTATATTCGGAGCAACTTGTCAAAAAATGTGTGATGACTTTGTCAAGATCATTGCAAGATGAAGTTTTGAAATGAGTCATGTATGGGGGAACTAAACTTTTTCTAAGAATACAACTAAACAATTAGATGATGGAATAATTTTTGTAATCAAGTCAAAATTAAATTAAGAATAATGCTTAAGAAATTTGGTACGAAGAGAGACTCTAAGCCAATAAAAACCCCTATGTCTACGGAAACCAAACTCACGAGAGACGAAGAAGGTGAGTCCGTAGATAATACCAAATATAGAGGCATGATAGGTATTTTATTATACTTAACGAAAAGTAACCCCCGATATCATGTTTAGTGTTTGCCTTGTGCACGCTTTCAAGAGGATCCCAAAACCTCTCACCTAGAAGCGGTTAAGCGTATCTTCCGATACATTAAAGGCACTACGAACTCATAGTAATATTTGGTAGCCTAAGGGGATCGACATAGAAACAAAAGTGTATGCGGAAGTCGGATCATGCGGGAGATTACGTAGATCGCAAGAGCACTAGTGGTGTTTGCACGTTTATAGGATGTTGCCTAACATCTTGGTTTTCGAAGAAGCAAACCGCTCTTGCCATCTCCACAACTGAAGCGGAATATGTAAGCGCCGGAAAGGCATGTCAACAAGCTCTATGGATGAAACAAGCTCTCATAGACTATGGCGTTAGGTTAGACGACATTCCAATAATGTGTGATAACAAAGGGGCTATAGACTTAAGTAAGAATCCCGTTCAACACTCACGAACAAAACACATTGAGATTCGCCATCACTTCCTTCGTGATAATGTTCAAAAAGGGAATATCTCTATAGAAAAGGTCTCATCGGAAGACAACATAGCCGATATTCTAACTAAACCACTTAAACGTGAGCCATTTAACTACTTACGTCTAGGTCTAGGAATATGGAAACAAATGGATTACGTTTTGCGCATAATAAAGAAATGATAATCATCAATGAACCATTTGTCAAAAATCTGAGAAATTTTTTTCTCAACAGGTGGTGGCCCCCTTAATTCATAAAGGGCGGCCCCCTTAATTTTAAGGGGACCACCCACCTGACTGACAATTTTTTTTCTTCTCTCTGTGTCTAGGTTTCTATTTTACACAAAAACACAAGATTGGGAAAAGTCTATAAGCAAACTTTTACAAATTCTTCTATCTAAATGCATATCTCATTATACATATATACAATAGTCCCAATCTATTATTTTCTAAAAAGTCTTTCTCACAACTAGGAGCACATGAAAATCAATTTTCATATATTGTTGAGATATGCTAAAAACATTTTTCACATATGCATAATGTTCTCTTACTTGTTGTCAAAAGTATATAATCTAATATATATTTTCGACAATCTTGGTTGAGCAAAATTAAATCAAGGAGCATTTGGATTATTTCTTAGGTTTTACATGTCTTAGTGTCGAAATAATCGCTACTCCACATTTGTCGCACTTAGGCACACACTAGTATTTGCACAAAAGTTTGGTTCGTTTTTAACTTAACCCTCTTGTCAAGAAAAATTCTTTGTGCATTATATCTAGTTACTATTTTATATGCTCTTCACTCTTTTGGTCTTCAATTCATATATGATTATATGCCAAAATTATGTGAAATAGTTTTATCCTACAACTTGTCATATATATGTAGAATGTTGAATGCTTAATTGCTATGTGCTAAAAAAATCTTAATTGCCATAAAAGGATGGACTTGCTGCAAATTAACCATCAAATGAGAAACCCTCACGTAAAATTTTGAGAAAAATCGATTTTTAGAAAATCTGGTAAATAGCAGCAGGCGGCCCCCTTAATTCATAAAGAGAGATCCCTTTATCTTTAAGGGGACCGACCCTAATTAAGGGGATCGGCCTAGACAGTCACGGGTAAAACAGTATTTTCATCCCTTTTTGACTAAATATCCTCTAGACTTAGCTACTGTTTCCCTAAATTCATAAACATTTCTTGAATTTGATCATTTAAATGTTCATTCTTCCTAATTTAAACCTTTCCTTCACTATAAATACATTCTCAACCATCATCATCACAATCATCCTCATCAATGACATCTCCTAACAAACCCACATCCAAACCATCATGGTTAGTGTTGGGAAATAAATTGTAAAAGACTTAATACTGGTAGTATAACAGTTAAGTCTGGTAGTATTAGTTAGTTCTGACAGTACCAAGTTAATACTGGCAGTACTAAGTTAAGTCTGGCAGTATGATAGTTAGTACTGGTAGAGTAGCAGTACTATGGTTAGTATTGGTCGTATTTAGTTAAGTCTGTTTTAGTTAAGTCTGTTTATGTAGCAGAATAGTAATAGTTGTCTTAGAGATATCTTATGAGATATCTTAGGAAAGGATATGCATTATCCTTTCAACCCGTTTTGTGTAATAGCTTCTAGTGGTTTCCTTTGTGCTATAAAAGGAACCCTACCGGCATAGAGTTTATATTATAACAAATAGAAGATTGAAGCTTAAAGAATATTAATAGAAGAGTTAAGTATTATATATTCTTCTTAATACTTGTGTTAGATTCGCATTAAACTTGATATTCTAGTCAGTGTCTTCTCACATAAGTTGATTTGGGTTTTATTCATGTTAGCTTTTATCTTTCAAAGGGTATATAGATCCAACACCAAGGCCTTACAATGTGGTAATCAGAGCAAATAGATGGACTCTGAGTAAGAAGAATTCACTAGAACCACAAACCAAACCACTCTAATTCAAAAACTTTACAAAATTGTCTTCAACATGCTAATAATAAGTTTCTATGCAACACCTCAGTGATGAGAGGCATCAAACTATGAAGAATGCATCAGACACTGGTGATTGCCCCTAAACAACAACAACAGGTGATTCTCAAAAAAACTGCTATCTCAAATTCAAATCCCAATTCTGAGAAGGAGAGGTATGATATATGGGGCTATTGAGATGGAGCATTACCTGATAATTGACAATGATGTTTGGAAGGTAATTCAGAATGGAAACTCCAAGAAGAGAATTTCAACTGGAAAGGATGGTGTAATTTGAATACTTCCACCAGTTACTGCTGCAGAAATTCAAGCTGTTGAGAAAGAAAGGAAAGGCTAAGAATATCTTGCTTATGGCCATTCCCAAGGAACATATGAGAAGATTTCATGAAATAGATGATGCAAAAGAAATATGGAAGCCTTCAGAACTAGGTTTGGTGGATAAAATGCAAAATTCATAGAATGCAGAATGCAGAAGGCTGTTTTCAATACAACAGTTTGAAAGCATTACAATATCCAGTTCAGGAAGGTTAGAAAAGGGTTAAGACAGATTTCAACAATTACTTTCTCAGTGGAAGATCATAGGTGGACTCGAAAGTTAGTATTCAACTGAGGTTGCAAAATATCATAGGTTTCTCAGTTCTTTGCCCACAGCCATGGTCTCAATCTGGCAAAGAAGACTTGAGAACAAAACCTGATGTTGACACTTTTATCTATTGGGGGGGGATTTGGATTTTTGGGTTATAATAACCTTAGGTTTTGAAGCAGGAAGGAAATCCAAGGTTATGCTCAAAAAAACATCTTCAAGTAATCATAATGGTTGCTTTTGTTACAACAAAGCAAAAGCATATCAAGCAAGATAGTACTAATAAGGTTATGTCTGGTTTTACTTGGTGACATACAGTACTTGCACTCCTCTCTACTTCTTCAACCAATATTCTTGAAAAAGAAGCTCCGGCTGGTTTTGCTGTGAAGTTATCTATTCCCTCTTTGCCAAACAATCATAGGACTGGGACTTGCTTCATGAAGACCTCATAGACAATTGATGACTAGACATTGAAGAGATGGACTGGGACATAAACTGGCAGATAGCAAATGATTGCTATTCGAATGAAGAAGTTCCTTAAGAAAACAGGATAGGAGGAGAGTTCGTGATTGAAGGAAATAAAACATCCTGTTGGTTTTGACATAAAGGTAGCTTGATTGCTTTAATTGTCACATTGCCACTGGTCACTTTGCTAGGGAATGTACAGCAAAGGGGACACATGATGGAAAGAAAAAGAGAGACTTATTTTATCAACACCAAGAAGCAGGAAAGCAAGAGAAGAATCAGATGGGCTTGTTGTTTAATGGATGATGTATTGTCTTTTGGGTGAGAAAAATAATGAAAATGAAGAGGACAAAATTCATGCGCTCATGGGCTATCAGCTCCAGTAGTGGAGGTATCTTTATGTTCTTTAACTTGTATTGAATTCATACAATACCCTTAAAACACTGTGTGATGAAACAAATGAATCAGTTAAGGTGATCAAGAAGCAAAATACTTGCCTATATATAGTCAAGCTACGTTATAGAAACTGAAGCTCAACTTGTCACTTTTCAAAATCAACAACTTTTCTCTAAATGGAAAAAGCTTTCTTTTCAGGAAAAATGAAAAATATGAAAAAGATGAAAAGCTTAAACAATTATAGGAGGATTTGGAATGAAAGTGTAAAAGAAAGAACAATTGCAAAAAACATGAGATTACATGGAAAGATTCTTCCAAGAATCTTTGGAGATTAATTAATTCTGGCATGTTTTCAAAATAGCTAAAATTGGCTTAGGGTCAGGAAAATAAAAAAATCAAAACAATGGAAGGTTCTAAGTTATGAGGAAGGAAAGAAATGAATTGTTTCTGTTTTTAAGGTACAGAAGAGGTACTTAGTTGGAACCTTTTTACCAGTAGATTTATAAAAGCTAAGGATTTTACAAGGTGTTCCACACTCCCTTAAAGTGGAGAATTATATTCCTATACCACAAGAAGAAATGATGAGTCTTTGTATGTTATGGTAAAAAGGACCTCCACATAAGAGCAATGAAACCCAGTGATTCAGATGATAGATCAGTGATATTCTACCTGTCATTCTATTGGACAGTGCAGGATCTATTGGAACTTCCTTAAAATTTCTGTTGATCTTGAATCTGAGTTTCAAGAGTACCTTCGGAAGTGTATGTGTTTACACCTTAATAACAAACAAATGAATAAGGTTGTGTTGCTCCATAATCCAAAAGAGGTTTGAACCTTAGTTGTGTCTACACATAAAACTCTAGTCAACCACCAATCAAAGATCAACGAAACACCTAAAGTTATCAGGATAGAATTGGAATGCTATGATGGAAAGAGTACTAGGAGAAGGTTACTCTTTCACAAGAAGAATGTTTTGTTTGTGGTAGTCTTAAGTATTTGATAAAGATTGTGACTAATTTGAAAAGAAAAATGGCAAAAGAGGTTGAGGTTAAGAATAAACAAAGGTGTTTGTAATACTTGGTAAACATGATGGCAAAACACCAGTCATGGACTAATACCATACAGGATTAATCATTGCTAATCAATTTGTTGGGGTCCTAGACCAGTACAACTTAATTACTGGTAGGACAAACCATTTAATACTATTAGGACTAATTTTTTTACTGGTAGGACAAAATATTAATTCTGTTAGGCTTTAGAGTTAATATTGTAATACTAATGTTAATTCTGTTAGATCTAGACAGCATGTACCCTACCAGGACATCAAACGTTTTAGTCCCTAAAGACCACAGGAGTATCATTTAATCAAAGAGGCATTTTCTAAATCACATTCATCTGTAGAAGACCTTTGCAAATACTACAGAACAAATGTCTCATTTTCATGCTGCTAAGGGAAATTAGGGATTTGCTGTTAAGACCTCAGTAGGTTATAATTGGAGGAACTCTTTAACCAAAACTCTAATTATGACAGTGGACCAACCTTTATTAGAACTGTGAATACTAAAGGTCCACAAGGCAGACCCAAGCCTGTAAAGGCCTGGGTCCTTAAGAGAAACTAATTTCTCTTTTTCATATGCAGGATCATCCACTGAAGAAACATGGTGATGGGAGTATATTTGTTAGTGGATGCTCAAGGCCTCATGACAGGTAACAAAGGATCAAATGGTGGATTTTGAAGAATTCAATAGGGGATATGTGACCTTTGGAGGAAGCAAGGTCTTAATTTATGGTAAAGATAAAGATTAAGGAGTTGTAATTTAGATTTTGATAGTGTGTCTTTTGTAAAGAATTAGGGCGCTTTTTAACTTTTCTCAACTATCACAAATATGTGATATAGCAGCTACCAAGGTTCTTTTTAAGTGAAAACTGAATGTCTTGTTGTGTCTTCTGACTTTAAGATGCCTGATGAAAATCATATACTTCTAAAGGTCCCTAGACATCTTAATTGTCAGTTTTGTTATGAATACTCCTAACTACTGCAATCGGTTTTTGCCTGTTTGATTGCTAAAGCCACATCTGATGAATCTAAATTATGGCACAGAAGGTTAGGTCATATCAATTTTAAAAACCTAAACAAACTTGTGAAGGGAAACCTTGTAAGAGGTCTACCTTCCAAGGTTTTCAAAAATGACCATACCCAATGTGTTGCCTGCCATAAGTTTAAAACAACACAGGCTCCTGCCAGGCCAAATTAGAAAGATTAATCACTGTTGCCATTAACACACCTTGGCATATGGATCTTTTTGGACCTACTTCTGTGAAAATCAATTAATCATGCAAGTTATTGCCTTCTTGTAATTTACATGATGATTTGTACCAGATTTAGTTGGGTTTCTTTTTGGGCCTCTAAGGATGAAACTCGCAAGTGGCTTCTTCAAAACTTCATTAGGCTGATTGAAAACCAGGCTTAGTCATAGGGTTAATAATCATTAGATCAGATAATGGCACTGGATTTAAGAATAGAGATATGCTTGAATTTTGTGGTGGGATTAAAGGGAATACAACAAGAGAGTATTATAGCAATGGCCAGAACTCCACAGCAAAATGGTGTTGCTGAAGAAAGTCAGGACTCTTAATTGAGGCAGTTTAGGGACAATGCTAGCAGATCACTCTTACCCAACTACTTTATTGGGCAGAAGCAGTTAGTACTGCGTTGCTATATTTTTTAATAGGGTAAGAGTGGACTTAACCTCAAAACAAAACTCCTTATGAGCTTTTGTTTGGCCACAAACCAATTATTAGCTACATAAGACCTTTTGGGTGTCATGTTACAATTTTAGATACTCTTAGTGTGCTTGGCAAGTTTGATGGAAAATTTGATGAGGGTTTCTTAGTTTGGTGACCACTAAACAGCAATGCATATAGGGTATATAATTTAGTAACCAAAAGAGTAGAAGTACAATTGCATGTCAATTTTCTTGAAGATAAACCTTATGTCAAAGGAGTAGGGGTATAGAGTGGATGTTTGATTATTGAATTATTCTTCTGATTCTATGAATTATATTCCTATATCTTTGGAGAATCAAGCTAACCCACATGCAGGTACACTTAGAAGTAACTAACAGTGCCAGGTTACTTCACAAACTCCAAATGCTATTGCTTCTGAGGAAAAAGATGAGGATGCAGAGCTTATTGTTGTGCCTTCAGTGTTAAGGAATATCGAAAGAAAAGAGTTGAATCAAGGATGTTCTTATGAAATTCAAAGAAAGAAAGATGGAGATCGACAGAACCTCAACAGTAGAAGGTGTAACATACGGCAAGTTTTGGAATTTTAAGACTATTTTAAAATTTAACTTTTAGGTGACGATCCTTTCTTTTTAGACTTATGTGATCTTTTTATCGTCACACTAAAAACGAATTAGCCGAGAAACTGCGTTAAAATTTTCGGAACAAACTTCTTAAAATATAACATCATATTTATTATTACATCTCCCAAGGAAAAGTTATTTTTAACTTATTTGATTCGAAAACGAAAAAGGATATATATAAATTCATGGCTGATTTATCAAAAACAAACCACAAAATCATGTTTTCATGATTCGGACTCTAAAACAATTTGATGTGAAATGATATTCCAGACAACATTTCAGTTTTGCCCGAAACCTGGAAACGAGCCAAAAAGGGCTAAAACAGCACCGCAAACATTTATCGAGCAACTACAACAGCGGGTCTGCACTAATAAAATTAATTAAATTTATTTTTAGTTATCAGGATTTATTTAATAAAAATATTAAATAAATTAGTTATCATTTTAATTAAAAGCGTTGTTGTTACGTGCGACTATACTCGGAGCTAATATCCATTTATTATTTTTCGAACAGAGGCGGTGAACCGGTTCACAAAATGAATAACAAATATTTTATTAAATGTTATAAAATATTTATGAAATATTATCAAGCGAATACTCATTTTTATCAGAAAAATTATTTGGAAAACAACGACGCAAGTTTCGTATTTTAATTCCTCCGTTAAGTACCTCAAACGAGTCCCGAATCAATAATTAACAAAAGTTACACTTTTGGTCCCTGTGAAATATTTACAAAATAAACCCTATACTAATATCTACTTCCCATTTCAATTTATAACTTTTATATATATATAAAATTTATATAATAAATTTTCATTTCCATCTCTATTATACACACACACTTATATATTCATCTCCCTCCTCTCTCTCTCCCTCAATATCCGGCCACCACCTCCGGCCGCCGCCGCCGCCGCCGAAAACGTTTTCCGGCTGGCTTTTTCCGAGATAGAAACCAATAAGAGTGGTCCTCTCAACGAGAACAGGACTCTATCACGATCCCCGTTAACCACTCTCCCACCACTCGCCACACCGCCTATCGCTGCACCCGTCTCTCATCTCCACACCATTAAAAATCCTCCGACGCCACACACTTCCGTTACCATATTCATTTTAACACCACCATGCCATCACCTCATTTATTTTTAAATTCGGGGTGCGGGTGGTTTTTTACGAATTAAAACCCATCAGGGTGCGTGGGTTTATGGCAGCACCATAAGGTGCGTGTGGTTTTTAATAAAACCACAAAGGGTGGGTTTGGTTTCGTCAGTCACGTTATTAGGGCGTGTCTGTTTGCTCGATTCAACGCCAAAGGTGCGTTTGGATTTCGTCCTCAGCCATTAGGTGTGCGTTGTGGGCTGTTGTAGAGATTAGGGTGCGTTTGGGGTTTATATCAACGCCATTTGGGCTGTGTGCGTTTGTGCGTTTTGGTTTACGCAAAGGTTCGGGTAAAGTGAACACCAAGAGCAAAGTTTGTGTTTACAGCCATGGGGAGCGCTTTGGTTTGCGGTGCTTTAAACATCAGCCCCAAGGGTCGATTGGTTTCGTTGTTTCGGGACAGCCAAACAGGGTGCGTTTGGCTGTGTAAATTTTACAAGGGGGCGTTTGGTTTAGCATGTAACACCACAAGAGGCGTGGTTGGTTTTAGGGTTGACAACAGATTTGGGGTTGCAGTGTTGGTTTATATATGTGCAACAACTAGGGAGTAGTTTGTCCTAGGTTTGGTAAGGCACCAATAAGGGTGCGTATTGTTATGCATGACAGTCGAATAAGGGTTAGTTAGTATTTTTTGCGTTTTTGGTTTCGGTTTATATCGGATAATTTAAAAAACTTTTGAAACGATTTCTTATATATATTAATATAAATTAAAAACGGATCTAATTGGTGGTATTGGTTAAATAAACTACTTATTTATTATTTTTTTTTGTTTTTGTGTTATTTATAACATCTTTAGGGGGGGTGTTTGGGTTTTGCACATGGATTGATCTCCCAAATTTAAGAAACTAATATATCTTTTCGTAAATATGGAAATTGTTAATTAAACGAAATAGGTCTTGCTGGGATTTTTTTTATTAAATTGCTAAGTTACAGTAAATGTTTTAACAAATATACTTTATTTATTATTTGATAATGTCATTAAAGAATTATTAATCGTGATGAACCGATATCAAACGTAAAGGCTATTAATTTTAGAGTATTTCACTTATCTAGGTCCACAACTTTACAAGTGCGTTTATTTTTTATAAAGGAACCTTCTATTAAATCATATGGGTTATCCAGGGCCGTGTTCCCCCCCCAGTTATTTAGTGTCATTTTTTTTTATCACCTTTCTTTATAATAATTGGATGGTATATTTTATAATTTGGACCATTTTATTTTGAATTGTCTCCTTTTTAAATATAAAGCATGTAGTGTAATTAAATACGCTTCGACCAGTATTCTTTTGGTCATGTATCCTATTATATAATTCACAGGTATGAATTTTTATAATTGGTTATTTTCATTATAAGTTAATATACACATGGGATTATATACACACTCTGAGTTTGCTCTAGTTGAGTTAGTTATTGTGTAAAAACCACCAAATCCTTTTTCATCTTTCAATTTCTAAATCTTTAATAAGTATCGTACTAGTTGACATATAAAATTCTTCGGGAAACAAATACACTATTACCTAGGCTTGTGGGACAGTTAGCCTGTTAGGATTCGTTGCTTTAGGTTTAGTTGCTACTTCTAGTCGAGCCGTTTGCTCTGGTCTTTTGTTCGTGATTGTGCATATTATAATTGCCAATTCCCGCAATCGTTTCTTGCTCATCATCGATGTGAGTTTATATCCCTCTTTACACTTGTTTTAACATTTACTTTGCAATCTCTGGAGAGATTACATGCTCAATTATAAATTGTTTACATATTTGTTCACAATATCTTTTACATACTATTTACTACACACTTGGTTCAACGTTACCTAGATATTGCTATTCATTACAAAACTACATTTACATGAGTGATTTTAAATTGTTTACCATAATTTATTTGCATTTAGTCTAGCTATGGGTGATCACATGATTGACTTTGATTTCTTGGTCAACAAATGCATACTTAAATTTGAAATGATTTTCGGATTTCGAATTTGGTTTGGCGCCTGCGGAGGCAAACAAGCATTCATGCACCGGTGTTCCTTGGGTGGGTACACCATGATGGGAACACACTTATTTGTATCACTGGCCGAAATGGGTTAATACAACAAGTCTAGTTCACAGCGTCATGTAACGGTGTATATATCACTTGGTGGGTGAGCTGCGGAATGTTATGAAAGTATGATCTCATTTCGGGTGATGAGATCACTGTTCGGGTGAATTAAGCTATGCAGGTAACGAACATGTATAAATTATAGCGTGATTTTAGTCTACACGCGAAATGAATATAAATATAGATCTCTATTCGGATTGACAAACCCCTGTTCGGGTGACTAGCTTATCCAACTGGGGGAATAAGAACGTTAAACATGTCGGATCTCATGTTGGGGATACAGGGCCCCCCCGCCTCATTACGTTTCTTGGAACTTGTTGGTGACATTAATTTTTCATTGCATTCTATTTATAATAAAATATTTGGGATAAGATTTGGTATTCTTGGTAACATAAAATGGGTCATGCATATTTTATTAATATTATACATGGTTACTGTGATGTCTCAGTGAGTAAATATATTTGTTGAAAAATTACATTCTTATTTAATCTAATTCTATGAACTCACCAACTTTAATGTTGCACTTTTAAGATGTTTTTTCTCAGGTGATTTAGATGCTGGAGATTAATTTTGATGTGCTATGGCGAGTATTGCATTCGCAAGTTTTTCATGAGTGATGCAATATATGGGAACACTATATTTTGATTTCAAGAAAAATCAACGAGATTGTTTTACAAACGCACATTTAGAGGTACGTTCTCTTGTATGCTTTGTGCTATTGTATTATGTACAGTAACGCTCCCTCGGACTATTTCCGCTGCGACACCTTTTTGGGAGGGTAGTGTTATGGAAGGAAGCCTTTTTTACTGGACACTAACTCAGAAGGATATTCCTAAGTTTCTGCTTTTATGAAGAGGACGTTTGGAAGAATTGCTTCTAAGCTTTGTAGGGACCAGTATCGATATCTTGAAAACAACTCTACAGTACCCTTTAGTTAATACTGGTAGTGAGTTTTGTTAATACTGGTTAGGCTTGTTCATGATGAGTCTATCCTATGGCCAGAGCTCGAAATCTTTCACAAGTCTGAGTACAGGAATTTTGGACTGAGGCATCTTATAATGAATGAGGTGTTGTGATATACTGACTTCACAGTTCTTACCCAACAGAAATTGAACTAGTCAGTCTATCTCCTTACTATTTGGATTTCACAATATGTCACCCTATAAAAAGTCAAAATACTGGTGATCCTAAGTCAGCTGTGCAAAATAGATGATAGCATAGTGAGCTCAAAAACTAGGAGGCTCATGCTCTTTTTCAGATATATTCAAAGCAGGCAAAAAGAAACTATCACAATGATCAAACAGCATTGTTGGTTTGCCTATTTTTCTATCTCAAGGTGGAACCTAAAAAGATTTTCTGAAGGTCTACAAGATGACTGTTGGGCTTTTCAAGCAATGCAAGAGGAGTTGTTTACAGTTTAAACTGCACTAGGTATGGGTTCTTGTAGATTACACTCATGAATGAAGGTCATTGGTAAAAATGGGTCTACAATAAATAAAAGACGATGAAAAAGAGGATCGTGGTTGTCAGAAATAAGGCAAGATTGGGTGGCATCCCCATTCTGCCCATGGGGTACACGAGGATGACAAGAAAGGTATGTATATGATCGAGGTTTTTGATCTGTTGGCAATCGAATAGAATGCACTTTTCAGTATTATTTTTAACCTTTGCCTCATTATATGGGGTTCATTAGATATACCAAATGAATGTAAAAAAGTGTCTTTCTATATGTGCACTATAGATGAAGAGGTTTATGTCTCCAGCCTCGACTTTGTTGATCCTGATCCCTAAGAAAGGTTGTTTAAGTGGTCAAAGCTTTGTATGGATCTGATCAAGTTGCCTAGAGCTTGTGTATCGCCTACTCGTTTCAACATTCCTAGAGAAACATGGATACAAGAGGGGTACGATGAGACAAAGACTTTATTTATTCAGTAATGGGGAACAAGAAGAGATATCATGCTGGTTTCTTCAAGTGTATGTTGATGATATCATGTTTGGATCTACACACATATAAGTCTTTGGTGTGATGAGTTTGAAGCCTTGATGCAAAGCACGATTTCAGATGAGGTTCTATGGGTGAACTCACATTCTTCTTAGGATTACAAGTCAAACAAAACACAGAAGGATTTCTTCATATCTCGGACAAAGCTATTGTAGTGAGATACTCAAGAAATTTGATCTTGTAAGTGTAAAAACTGCAATAACACCCATGGAGACCAAAGTGGCGTTGACAAAAGATGAGAAAGTTGTTGATGTGGATGTACAGTTATACAGATCCATGATAGGTTCTCTCATGTATTTAACTGCCTCTAGTCCTGATATAATGTATGCGGTATGTGTTTGTTCTCGTTTTTCAGGTTACTCTCCACAAGACTTCACATATCAATGCTGTGAAGAGGAAATCTTTAAAGTACACTTAAGGGCAAAATAAATCCAATTTAGTGTTATGGTTATCCTAAAGGTATCACCTATTTGACCTCGGATTGCTTTCTATGATAGCTGATTATGGTGGTGTCAAATCAAGACAGGTAATCCACTCAAGTGTGGTTGTCACAATTTTAGACAAAGACTTATTCTGACAATGCAAGAAACGACCATAGTGGCTCTACTTCATACAAATGTAAAAGACCTCTTATATGTAGCTACTGAATAATTGCTGTGGACACGTATTGTGGGTTTCAAAAATCAAATGTGGTCTTATGAGTTTCAATTTCATGAATACTCCTAAATTACCACACTTGATAATGAACAGCACAATTGCATTGTGACAGACAGGTGAGTGTTTCATTCCTAGATAAAAGCACATCGAGTTACTGCCACCAATTTGCATATAAGAGTATTGTTATGAGAAGAAGTCATTAGTGTGGAGAAATAATTCGATAAGACTTAAATGTCTGCTGAACCTATTAACCTAAACTTTTGAGGTTTGACCATGGTTTAATTACTTTTAGTGTTAGTTTTGGTATGATAAACCCCATAGCTCATGTAAGGGGAGGGCTTAGTTGGTATTGTTTGTATACTATCTAGTAGTAAGTTTTAACTTAAATATCTGGCTTAAGTAGTATTAATTCTGGTAGTAGTAGTATTTAATTCGCGGTAGTTTATTTAAGTTAATCCTGTCTATACATAATCTCCTGCTGCATTGTTTTCTTCTTTGATTTTTGAATAACTTTAATTTCTTTGCCTTAGGATATAGCATGGATTTGCTGATGTAGGCAGGTTGTGATAAGGTCTTTGTTTTTGTAAGTTACTTCTAGTAAATACTTAACTTCTAGGTTTGAAAAAAGTGTTTCATTCAGGTTCTGTTCAAATAATTTGAATTCTGGTTGACCATAGTTAAGTCTGTTAGTTAAATTTTTATATGGTAGGTTATTGTTAGTGCTGGTTGCGCGGACACAATTGAACCTTTTAAACTGTTTTTATACATGTTTAAATGATTTACGTTATAGATTTTTACGGGCGATTGATTGTTAACAGAGAAGCTATATATAGATAAAGATTTGATTTCTATTTCATAACTTATCTTTTTATTGCTTATCTCCTCTTCGCATAAGTAAAAATTTGTTTATTTTTTTTACAAAGAATATATTCAATTTTCTTGCTACCAGCATCTCCAACTTCACTCATAACAAAACCCAGTAACTTTTCAGTACACATCAATACCTTTCATTGCTACTTTCGAATCATGGCTCAATTAAAATACTGTGTGACTAACACAATAAAGTAGGTTTTTGAGCAAAGCCTGACGAAAGTGAAGGGTTTGCAGAGAATAGTGGATTTTCTAAGTGGTTCCAAAACATCATTGTATTCTTTAATACTAACCTCTACTATATATGATTCCCTAGTCAAACAGTTTTGGCAGACTACTACTGCCAAAACTCTTGCTAATGGGACTCTAGAATTCACCATCTATTTTGATACCATTGGTGTATACAATCTGAGGATCTATTAGAAAATAAGCTTTCATTTAGCAGATGCTTCAGGATTTACTATGTTTCCAAAACAATGAGATTTTTGAGGGGATGGGGCAGTCATATGGGGTACCCTACTGATGATCTTTTACCTTTTTGGAAAAAAGCTTTTTCCACCCATTGGAGATTTTTAGTCACCATATTTGCATTTGTATAAGCTCTAAAAAGTGTGTGGATGTGTTCAATTTGGTTTGGCAATATTGCTACTGCTTTGATTTGTCTTTAAACTGGCAGAAGTTTATAAATTTTTCAAAAATAATTTTTGATGGATTGGTGGCAAAAAACTTGGTGAAAAGCAAAAAACAAAGTTTTTGATGTATCCACGTTGTCTGCAACTGATTTTGGATTTTCAAACAGAAACAACAACCCTTATCTGGCTTGTGACCCTGACACAAAAATATTCTTATGGGAATATGAAAAAGGGTTTAGAGGGGTACCAAGAACTTATTGCTCGCTTATGCTGTCTGTTCGACTAATCCAGTGCAGGGATCAAGTAGCTCCATCTGTCACTTACCTCAACCTTCATCTAGTGTGGGTTTCCTCCAACCACCACTATCAATACTTAACATATCCCATCTGAAGCTACAAATATTCCATTCTATCTCTACCTTGCATCACCTAACACCTTTCACACTGCACATGGAAACCAATGGAAAACAATATTCTTTTGAACAACCATCCTATCCTGACCAACAACTCTTACACCTCGCCAAGAGCTACTACTTCCCAGTTTAATTGACATAGATTGTTAAATTGGAGAAGCAGTCAAGGGAAACCATAAACAGACCTTGGGAAGCTTCCTTACTTTATTGGTAGAAAGAGTTCAGACTTTGGAGGTTGCTTTGAAGAGAAAGACCAAGAGGGTTCTTTTGTCTGATTCTGAAGAGGAAGAAACAGAGGCTCGGGGAAGGAAGTTTAATGATTTAGATCCTCTGGTTTCTTTGTTACAAGAGCTTATTACTCCCTCAAAGACTCCTTCAAAGACTGTCAATGCTTCAGGGGAGGAACAAGTTGAAGATTTTAAGGCCCTGAAAACTTTACGAAGCTGGCTTGTGCCACAATCTTAACAAATGTTAAAAAGACCAAGTCAGTTGATAAAGGAAAGAGATACAAGAGAAGGAAGGTTTCAAAAGAATCTGTTGGTACTGGTTTGGACTTTGAAGAGGTTAAGTCTGCTTTTAAAGAAGTTAATACTGGCAGCATTAAAAGTTTGAGTAACTAGGTATTGAGGGAAATTAATGCTCGTGGCAGTTTGATGTTTTACTGGCAGTGATCCAGTTACAACTGATAGCATAAGAGTTCTCTATTCAAAGTACCTTCTCAGACTAGAGTTAGAAGAGAAGGAAAGGCTCCTTATGAGAGAGAAGAAGAGAACTCAAGCTTATAAAAAGTCCAAAAGAACAAATTCATTTAAGAAGAAGCAGAGGACTGCTGGAATAGCCATCAGGTTAGATGCATATAGAAAAAGTTTGGAGAAAGGAAGAAGTGGGACTCACACAAGTTAAATTTGGATTATACCTTCTACGCTCACTAGGTTGGCTGAAGAGCTCAGAATTAACAGAGGAACAAAAGAAAAGGGAGACAGGCTCAGTTTCATGTGTTGAAGATCTCAGAGTTCTTATACTGAAGAAGATATTGTTGGACATAGAATTAGAGCATAGTGCTTGAAGCCAAATACGGTAATTAAAGGAGAGTGTGCTTGGACATAGGATATTTCTGTTTGAAGGATTATGCAAAAAGGTATGGTTGGAGTTGGTCTGGATGGTTAAATCAAGATGAGAAAAACACGTTTGCCGAGGATAAGAGCTTTAGAGCAAAAAGGAAATAAGCCCATGACCTCAAAACTCTGCTCAGGAATTATATGTCAATTTTTCTAAAGAATCATGGGACATGGAAATGTTGAATCCGTTGAAGAGTGAATTTTATAGTAAGGAGGAAGCAGAGAATTTAAAAAATTGATATTAAGCGCAATTAGATTACCTGTGTCCTCCTATGAAACCTTGATAGCACTCAAAGGAAAGTTTGAGAGATTTGCGTGAGAGCTCCATACTAAAACTGTAAAGAAGCTAAAAGTTTGAATGATTGAAAGTACTAACTACAGAGGAGGAAGGTTGAAGAAGAAAATGATGATAAGCCAACCAAGAAGACTTGGAGGAAAGAGGAAGGGAAGGGGGAGAAAGAAAAACAGATAGTAAGGAAAGGATTACATTACTAAACATTGATAAGGATGGATTTCAGAAGATTCTGATGAAGTAGTGAAAAAAGATGTGATTTGCTATCATGGTACTAAAATCCTATTAATATTGTTCTACGGTAGCTATGAAATTCATAACTACGTATAGCAAATTTCATGAATCATCAAGCAAGGAAGGAAAGGAGTATACCAGATTTGTAAGGGCGAAAAATGGACGGTTTAAGCTATTCATAAAGCTTTTGCGAGCAATGCATGACTGACATATCGAAGAGATGTTCTTACATAAGCTAATCAGGATTGATGGTGATGAGAAAACATGGTATGGATTAAGCCAGTTGATGGAATTTGATAAAGTACGATGGGGAGGATACTTGAAGAGAACATGTTGAAGAACCGGCTCTTAGTACAGGATTCATTTGGAGTTTGCAAATGTGTCAACAAGATTATTTGTTTTTTTTTTAGAGATATATTATGCTTGCATTGAGTACAATGTTTGAACTTGGAGTCAATGGATATATATACCGCTAATATAAGGGATAGTATCCTTTTTGTATGTTGATAAGCCAGTATGCCAAAGCAATGTTGGTCATAGAAACTTAAGGATGAGGGGAAAAACCAGAGAGTTGTGGTATGCTTCAAACATTGAAAATGATGGAGAAGCAAGCTGCATTTGGATGTAGTGAGAGTTGATCGGTCTGTTTAATGGTTGGGATGTGGTGATCTCACTTGGTGGTAGGTGCTATGCCCTAACTATAACAAAATGGTCTATCAGTCCACCATGTCTAAAGGAACATAAGGACTGATAGTCAGGAGCAAACGGCTCTTGGTAAAGACTTCTCAAATCCGTTAATGGCTGACATATTTTCCGCAAAATTTATGGTTTCAAATCACCATATCTAGTTTTAAGTAAAGAGATAGGTTAGCACCACAAGTTTGGATTGTGGTAAAGGCTATGGTTAAAAATAAACTTAGTCACATAAAGATTATGGCTTTTGGTAAAGACAAATTGCAAATCCATATAAGATGGGTTGACACTTTACCACCCAAAAAGGTAGGATGGTACTTCAACTCAACATGTTTCGCATGTACAAGAGTTGACATGGATAATCATCCACCTGGAATTTACTTTTCAGGTGCAATGATTGACTAGCCCTGACGCAAACGGACTTCTGGTAAAGGCTATCAAAATCCGTTTATGGCCTATTTGGTTTGCCAAAAACCATATTGTATTCAATCTCACCAATGTTATGTACTGAGTGTTTGAATTGGTTTTCAGGTCGACCATGGACATGCACATTTTTGGTGGCCAACAAGGCTGACTACTACAGGAGTAAATGGACTTAATGGTATAGAAGACATCAAAATCCATTTAAAGTTTTAATGATTCACCTTCCTAGGAGTTAACTCAACCTGGGAAGTGATGAGAAATAGTTTGAAAATATTATGATTTGATGTAATTATAGGTCAATGTTTGTATGATATGAAGGGTTGCTGATGCTTTAAGATTAGTTGATTGACAACAGATCAAAAATGAGATGTTTGAATAATTACAGTTCAATCGAATAATTCGATAGAGTTTTATTTCAACATCCTTAGGAAGCACTAAATTGAAGACACTGAAGAAACTATGAAGTTCACAAGTAAAAGATCATAGTTAGGGGAGGTTTAGTTGGGGAAATAGATTGGTAAAGACTTAATACTGGTAGTATAACAGTTAAGTCTGGTAGTATTAGTTAGTTCTGGCAGTACTAAGTTAATACTGGCAGTTCTAAGGTAGTTACCGATAGTTAGTACTGGTAGAGTAGCAGTACTATGGTTAGTACTGGTCGTATTTAGTTAAGTCTGTTTTAGTTAAGTCTGTTTATGTAGCAGAATAGTAATAGTTATTGGTATGTGTTTAATTACACATACCTTTTACCTTTAAAAATAAGCTAAAATAACCAAAAACAGACTCACTTTTAAAAATGCCAAATTATGCTTTGTTTTTTTTGGCTAATTGTGTTGATGCTTATGAACGGATAGACAAGAATGGACGTAAATAACGAAGGCCACAAACATCCAAACCGGGGACACGGAATGGAAAAAAATAAAAAAAAAAAAAAATAGAAAAGGCTTGGTAAAGACAAAGTCAAGACAAAGCCCAAGTCTGAAAAAGTCAACCAAAGTCAACCCCGACAAATCCAAAGTCAAACCCGAAGCCATAAGTGAAGAAAAATAAGTTTAGGGGCCAAGATTGCCAAGTCCCTAACTTATTTAATGAAGGAAATACTTGTGAGGGACTAAAACTGCCAACTCACCAAAGAAATACCACATGGACCATTTCTGCCAACCCTAGAAAGTTATCACCACAAGGACTTGTGGTGAAATAACAAGTATCACCCTAAGGGGGGTGTTTTTGCCAATTCCCTAAAACTTTAACAACCACATGGACTAAATTTGCAATAACAATTATATACTTGGAGGACCATTTGTAACAAAAACCCCAAACCCTCACCCTGTTTTAAAACACTGTACATCTTTCTCATTGATTTCCCACCAAACTTCAATCCCACATCCCCTTCCGTCCACATTCCCACCTCGTTGACCTCCCACCCATGTTCCATCCATCCTCAAATAAACCCTAACTCTATCATGAAGCCACACCCCTACACCACTAGTACCTTTTGGCCGCTGGCCAATCCAAGTACAAATTCATCAATGGTTGAAAACTCTTTGAGTGGGCAGTACTCAAGACCAAGGGCCAGGATTTGTTTTGTGTTTATACACTCACAACAAGCACAAAGAGCTATTTTCGTCTCTACAAAGAAGCACACAAGTGAAGACCAAAAAAAACCCTAGCTCGTCTATATAAAAAGCTTGTAAGCCATTTTGGCAGAGTAGTTTTTTTTTAGCCTAGTTCAGTTTTAAAGTTTTTAAGAAGTTCAATTTTTATGCACTTGTATTTTTTTACGATTAATGAAAATTCAGTTTTATGTCTTAATTTTTGTTCCAAATTCTTAAAGTTATCTCAAGACTTTTAAGCTCAATATAAGCCACTTTATAATCTGTTTTAAACTTTGATACAAGAATTTAAGAAAAAAATTAAAAAGAAAAAAAAGGTTACTGTTTGATTAAGCTAATGGATGAATGAGCAAACATGGATGGCTCATTGGGTATTTAGTTTAGCTTATTTATAAGCTAAGGGTAGGATTAGAGCTTATTTAGGTTCATTTACTCCTGTTTTGAGCAAGGAGTTAAGGTATGCCCTCTTTTTAATTTTTTAGCTTATGAGTACTGTAGCAATAGCTTATTAAGTGCTTATTCTTGCTTTTCTTACTTGTTTATGTCCTATTTGTGTTTTCTATTGATTGTATGCCTTTGTTTAAGCTTAAAGAGAAAACTACCTAAAATAGCTTATTTCTACTTTTTGCTTATTAGCTTATTAAAGTGCTTATTTGCTTTTTTTTTACCTTTTTGTGCTTAACCATGCTTGTTTAATACTTGTCTTTAAAATTTAGTGCTTACTTTAGTCTTTACAAATGTTAAAACCCATTTTTTAAAATATAAAGGGGTGTTTGGGTTAAGCCCAAAATGGGTCAAAATGGGATGGTTATGGGTTGGTGTCACTTTGCCATCCTTGGCTAAGTGCATTTAGCTCATTTGAGCTTGTTTTTCTAAAAGTTGTAAGCAAAAAGTGTAATTTAAGTTTTATCAAAGATTGCTAAAAAATTGTTAAGTCAAAAGCCACTTTACACAGCTTATTTGATTAAGCTGAGTAAAAGCCTTTCATATCTTTGTTTTGAGTCCTCATTTGAGTGTCTAAACAAGTTTTTAAAAGTGTTTTGAGTCATTCTTTTACCTAAGTCAAACTGCCAAAAAATTGGTGTCATCTTTTAGTGAAAAAAAAAAGAAAAAGCTCTTTTTCAAAAGCAAAAACCAGCAGGTTTAATTGGTTTTTAGAAAATGAAATTTTTGAATATAAGCTCAATAGGAGCTATGCTCAATCTGTTTTAGTTTTATTTTGCAATTTGAGCTTATTTAGTGGCTTTTTAGCAAGCTTTTTTTTTCCCTTAGAAACTGAAACTGCCCTGGTGCAAAAGCTTACTTCCAAGGGCCCTTTTCTAGCTTATCCGTGAACCTTATCCTGAGCCTTTGGCTTTTCTAGAAAGCCCTTAAGCTCTTTTAATAAGCTCCTTTGTTTCAGACCTTAGGACCCCCTTTTTGTTGCTTATTTTTAAGCCCAAAATGTGTCCCTAGGCTTTCTGTCTTTCAGCATTTGTACCCTTTGCTTATTTGATTTTTAGCTTATCTGTCTGTTTTATCTAGCTTATTTGTTTGATGCCATAGGGCTTTATTTAGGTTAGGGTAGATCTGTATCTTTTGCTTAACTTCAGTTTTCCTTAGCTTATTAGTTTCTTAAGCACTCTTGTTAAGACTCTTGCTTAAGTCCTTGTGCATTTTAAAGCTAAATTAAAGACATAGACTGTCTGTTTTTATTGACAATGTTCTGCTTATTTTATCCAATGATTAATTTCTGTTTTTGATTAGTTTTTAAGTGCTTCTTCTATCAGTTTTAATTAAGCTTTTAAATTTTAAGATTGATTATTAACTTTTTGTTTCAAAAAATTAGTAGGGTAGTGTTATAGTTTTATATAAGAGTTTGAGTGGTTTTTGTCATAATAAGCTGTTCTAACAGAACTTATTTCTTTAGATTTTCAAAAAGTGTTTTTACAAAAGTTGATAAGCAAGGGCTTATCAAAATTTTGCTTTTCAAAGTTTCTCTCTTAAAAAAAAAGAAACAAAAAAAAGTGAGAATAAGAGGGAATAACCGGGTGAGAAAGCTCGAAAAACCCGGGTCTTTCTCAACCCTCATACACCTTCTTTATAAACACTCTTACCGCTGTGCCCTTGGGTCTTTTCTGTTAGACCCTTGGGCACTTTGGTATATAAGGGTGTTTTGACCCTTTAGCTTATAAGCTCGTTTAAGCTTATTTTCAGCTTATTTATAAGTGTATTTCGGGTTTATTTGATTTTTACTTAGGATATTTTTAGGGTCTAGTATTTTAGGTAATTTTCTCAGAATTTTTAAATTTAGTTTAGTATTTTTATAATTATAATTTTCTTTAAAAGTTTTGAAAATTCATTTAATAAATACAATAATTATCAAAAAAATATTTTTTCTTTTTTAGGAAATTTTCTTTAAGCATATTTTGTAGAAAATTAGTAAAACTTTCGTAGGGTTAATTTTGCAAAAACTTTTGATTTTTAATAGAACGGGTCTCGGGGCTACGGTTTCTTGTCTGGACTAGTTTGTGGGTCGCAAACGTCCTCAGTTTTCAGTCTAGTTTTTTTTTAAACTTCGTTATTTGTCATTTAGAATCTTATTTTAAGCTTTTTAAATTTGTTTTGGGTTTATTTACAAAATTTAGGTTTTTGATCCTGTTTTTCTTGGCACCGATTTTAAGATTCTAAGTTATTTAGTTTAAATTTTTAGGTTTTTCTCATTGTTTTTGCTTTGTTATTGATTAATTTAGATTTTTACACTCTCAAATCATTAATTTCATTCAAACTTCAATTTTCTGACTGTATCGATTCTCAAGCACAGCCTCGTTGGGGATAAACGACCCGGGGATATTCTATACTACTTCTCGGTTTCATATGTGAAAATTATGCAGTACTATAGTTAGTATTGGTCGTATTTAGTTAAGTCTGTTTATGTAACAGAATAGAGGTAATAGTTATCTTAGAGATATTTTAGGAGATATCTTAGGAAAGGATATGCATTATCCTTTCACACATTTTGTAAAGCCTTCTAGGGTTTCTTTGGTGTATAAAAGGAACCCTACGGCATAGAGTTTATATATAACAAATAGAAGCATTGAAGCTTAATAGAAATTAATAGAAAAGTTAGTATTATATTCTTCTTAATACTTGTGTTAAGATTCCGCATTAACACTTGATATTCATAGTCAGTATCTCTCGCATAGTTGATTTGGATTTATTCAAGTTAGCTATTGTCTTACAAAGGCTATATAGATCCAACACAAGGACCTACAGGTAGCCAAAATAAGTGTGAAACCCTTTTGGAGGAAGAAACTAAACCCTTGTAACACATCCAATGAGCTCAATGTAAATTCACCTACACCAATACCAAAACACTCACTCCTCATCATGAACCATCTCAAGAAAACAATCACCCCAATTAAGCATTACCAAATCCTTACATTAAGGACAC
>BQNB010030215.1:0-37500 GCA_026074375.1 Tanacetum coccineum
CACTAAGCCTAGGGCCAATTTTGGTTTGTTTGGGACTAGGAATATGTAACTAGTATTCTTGCCCATAAATACTCATGTACATTCACCTTAAACACTTCTTGCAACTCACAAAATGCTCAAAAAACTAAGTGATATTTTTTGTCTCTCTTGTTCGGGTTACAAACCGCAAACAAACACTTCCATTAATTCATTCGAACCCACAAACACTACTAGGATTGTCATACGAGTTCACAAAGGGAATACACGAGCTAAGGTTGGGTGTTTACAAAGCTTTGAAGCTTAGCGTTTAGTTGTTGATCGTGTAAAACACATTTGGGTTGCCACATTACTCGCATACACTCGAACCACATCTTTAGGACCTTTTGTAAGTCGCGGTTAAGCTTGTACATTTCATATTATACTTAACTCTTTGATATCTAGTCATATAGGTCATGAAATGTATGATTAACGAATTGTGTGGGCGTAAACACGCATGGTTCAACCCATGCATGGCACACGTACACTTATATGCATATAATCTATCTTATGTGGTGTTAAGAAACATGTACAAAATGATTTAATGACAAGCAAAGGCTTAAACGGGTTCGTTTATAGGCAAATGTGAACCTTAACTCTTACAAACAAATTTCATGAAAGTTATACGTAAACTTTTCTTATAAACAAAATGGCATGACTCGAGAAAGTATATACTACCTAAACTAACGCGTGCATGTGATGAACACGACCTATATATAAGCTAAACAAACGTAATATGGTTACTAGGACTCTCTTCAAACCATATATGTTGCTAGAGAGATCAATGGACCACAAAGGGGCTCGTTTAATCCAAACCGCCCATGTTTGGGCCCAACAGGCCCAATAGTCTAGTGTTTTGAGGCCCGAATCTTATAAATAAGCCCACTCGAGTTTATAGAGTTCTTAAACTTGTTGGAACACACAAAATATAAAAGAAACCTTAACGGGCCATGAATGGGCCCATTATACCCAAACAGGCCCAACGAACCAGGCCAATGAGCCTACAGCTTATTGATAAGCTCCACGAGCTTATTAAGAGACCTATGTGTTTATTGAACTTATATAAACCCCAAGGTACCTTAACGAGTGTTTAAAAACCAAACGGACCCTTACGGGTTAGAACATCATTCACGGGCATTATTGGCAATTTATTGCATTCATACATGTCGAGCTTTAGTGTCATGAGCTTAGGAAAACATAATTACTTTTTATGATGTTTGCATCTGTTGCTTAATCATACACTTGGAAATCTTGCGGTCCTTCAATTGATTTACATAAACCTATGAATTCACTAACTTTATGTTGACGTTTTAAGCATGTTTTTCTTAGGTCAATAAGGCACAAGGCGCGACGATACATTGGGGGTCACTCTTTGGAGAGTCTATACTAAAGATTTGGGGCGTATTACATTTTGGGAACATTTGTTATAAACCAAAATCTTTACTTATATTGTCGAACAATTTAAAGCCATGAGCTTATGTAATGAACAAGTATTTTGTTAATCCAATGTATCTTTTTAAAACGACACGTTTAGTGGTCGTTCTCATATCTTGTGCTATTGATCTATAAAGTAACGCCCTCGGATATTCAACATTCTGCTGCTACCCAGATATGGGGGTACTACAGATTGGTATCTAGAGCTAAGGTTATAGAGAACCAAGTCAAAAGTTTTTGTCTAGACTATAACCATTTTTAAACACTTTATTTACAAACGGGGTTTGCACGGGACATACACACATTACTTGTTTGCATCTAATATATGTGCTTACATGACATACACTATTTTAGCATTAGTAGTTACTAAGTGCTTACATGATTGATATACGCGTATATAAATTATACTATGTATATTACTATAAGAGTCTTATAAGTAATACTTATATAAGTTATTTTTGCTTTTTGCAGCAGTCATGTCTTCTGCATCATCCGTTGTCACCTACACTTCCGTCTATACTGAATCCGAGCCAGGCAGAGTCGTTTAGGGAGTCGATGATGAGTAGATAACTGATGGAGGCATTCCATGAGTCATCCTATACGGATATGATGGACTCCCTATGCAGCCAGTATCCCCACCATCACCAGATTACATACCAGTCCCAAAGGATCCACAGACACCACCAGTACCATAGGACGAGGATGAGCGTGAGCCTATGTTCATACAACCACATGATCCTGACTACGTGCCAAAGCTTATATACCCTGAGTATATACCGTTGGAGGATGAGCATGTGTTTCCAGTTGAGGAGCAGCCATTACCTCCCATTGATTCGCCTACTGCTGAGTCACCCAGATTTGTTACTGAGTCGGATCCAGAAGAGGATCCAGAGGAGTATGAGGATGATGAGACTGAGGATGGTCCGGTTGACTATCCCATGGACGGGGGAGAGGATGGAGATGATGACGGCGATTCATCCGGGGATGACGTTGATGATGGGGATGAGGATGAAGGGAATGAAGATGATAAGGATGAGGAGGAGGAGGAGGAGCACTTAGCTCTGGCCGACTCCGCTGTTGTAGTACCTACTGTTGAGCTGGTTTCCCCACCTGAGGGAACAGAGCCTGTTATACCACCACCCTCTACTGACATTACTACCACTGGAGCTAGGATTACTGTCCGGCTTCAGGCTTCCATATCCCTTCCACTAGAGGCAGAGGTTGAGAGACTTCTAGCCATGCCTACTCCACCACCATCACCACCTATCTCACTATCACCACCTTTTGCAGAGGAGCGACTTGCTAGGTGCATGGCCCCATCTGTACATTTATCACCACTGCCTATGCCATCACCATTACTACCATCATCTGGGTGTCCAACCCAAATCCAGGCACTCAGGATAGCCTCCACTCAGGCCCTTGTTGATGCGGTTACTGCCGCATTACCATCACCTCCACTACCACCACTACCACCATCTCTATACATACCACCACCTGTTGACCGTAGGGATGATATTCCCGAGTCCGAGCAGCCACCTCGCAAGAGGTTGTGTTTGTCTGCTCTAGGCTCCAGGTATGAGGTCGGGGAGAGTAGACCTACAGGAGGTCAGTGGATAGATTATAGGTTTGTCAGCACCGTAGATGCTGAAGCGAGACGACAGGGGATTAGTGAGGTTAGGTATGGTATTAGGGATACTTGGGTGGATCCGGCAGAGGCAACTCCTGAGATAGCACCTATGACCTTGGGAGAGGTCAATATTAGGGTTACAGAGCTTGCTAAGCTCCATGAGCATGATACACATGACTTATATGCTCTACTAGAGGATGCTCAGGAGGGTAGGACTCGCATATCACAGCGAGTCACTATAGACTCGCAGCGGGTTGACTTGCTTATGGAGGATAGGATAGCTCATCAGGAGACCATACTGATTGTGGAGGAGGAGGCCTATGCTTCCCGAGAGGCTTGGGCTCATGCGATAGGATTGAGTCAGGCGGTCCATTTTGAGCTTCAGACCCACCGTGAGCAGGTATATGCACACGAGTCTCAGCTCTATGCACATTAGACACATCTACAGCTGCAGAGTACCCTTATTCAGACACAGCACTAGGTATATGAGACTCGCTTCCAGATGCAGCAGGCTGAGTTGGCAGAGCTTCGAGAGACTGACCGTAGGCGTCAGGCACAGATGGTAGAGACTCTCCGAGTGATGAGAGACATGAGGCGAGAGATGAGTGACATGCAGGCCGAGTTGTTAGCACTGCGAGGGCAGCAGAGAGCTAGACAGCCAGGACCAGATGCTAGGATTCCAGATCACCAGGATGCTTCCGGGGATGCTGACAGTCACACCTAGTAGTTTAGGTCATTTTATTTTGCTAGGCTGTTGTTCAGGCATGTTAAGTATTAGGGGTTTTCCCCGCTAGCATAGCCTTAGATCTTTTGTATTGTATTTTGTGTACCAAAAACTATTTCATGTAAAATTTTCCAAGTTATGAATGAAATAGATGTGTTATGTTGTACTATATACCTCTCTTGTGTTGTTGTCTCATCTCTAAATTATTGTATATCTTGTCATGATTATGATCTCACGTTTTGTCTCTTGTGAATTAGACAAATCATGGCACCTGTGACAAGACGAGGACCGAATACCCCTCCTAACAACACAACCCATACAATGATTCATATCCGTTCAAGTATGGATTGATCAAGCTCTTCAGCGAAACTCCACCAATGAAGACGGAAGCCACAGTTCATACGGGGATAACCGAAGGAAACTGCGCGTCCTTGCTTCTACGCTGACTTCATGAAATGTCAACCTTTGAACTTCAAAGGGACTGAAGGCGTAGTCGGTTTAACCAGGTGGATTGAAAAGATGGAGTCAGTCTTCAATATCAGTGGTTGTGCTATTGAAAATCAGGTTAAGTTTGCCACCTGTACTCTGTTAGGTGCTGCTTTGACTTGTGGAATGGTCGATAAGGAACTTAGGTCTGAAGCATATTCCACTGACTTGGGAAGTACTTCAAGAAGAAGATGACGGACAAGTATTGTCCGCAGGGTGAAATCAAGAAACTAGAAATCGAGTTGTGGAACCTAAAGGTCAAAGGGAACGATGTTCCAACATACACTGAACATTTCCAAGAGCTAACCCTGATATGTACCAAGTTTGTTGCTAATGAAACTGAGAAGGTTGACAAGTACATCAGTGGACTTCCTGATAACATTTATGGAAATGTCAAGTCTGCCAGACCCAAGACGTTGGATGAGACTATTGAGTTGGCCAACGACTTGATGGATCAGAAACTCCGCACCTACGCGGAAAGGCAGACTGACAACAAAAGGAAGGCTGACGATTCATCCAGAAACAACCATGGCCATCAACAACAACCCTTCAAGAGACAGAATGTCGCCAAGGTCTACAATATGGGGTCGGGTGAAAAGAAGCCATACGGTGGATCTTTGCCTAAGTGTGGTTTACACCAAGTGCCATTTTCATCACAATGGCTCGTGTACTCAGAAATGCCACAAATGTAACAAGGTAGGGCACTTTGCCCGCGACTGCAGGAGTTCTGGCAACACAAATGTTGCTAATACTCAGAAAGGGAATGGGGACAGATCCCAAGGGATTGGTAGTTTTGAATGTGGAGCTCAGGACATTTCAAAAGAGATTGTCCAAAGTTGAAGAATAAGGATGGGGGAAATGGGAGTGCACAAGGCTGGGTGTATGCAGTTAGGAATGCAGAGAAGAAAGGGAATGCATCGAGGGACCCAGACTCTAATGTTGTCATGGGTACGTTCCTCTTAAACAACTGCTACGCATCTATCTTATTTAACACTGGTGCCGATAGGAGCTTTATATCTTCTGCGTTTAGTTCCCTGATTGACATTGCCCAAACTCTATTAGAAAATAGTTATGATGTGGAATTAGCTGATGGGAAAATAGTCGGGGTAGACACTATTATGCGGGGTTGCACTTTAAATTTCTTAAATCATCCATTCAACATAGACCTAATGCCCGTAGAACTGGGTAGTTTCGACGTTATTATTGGCATGGATTAGTTAAGAAGGTGTCACGCCGTGATCGTGTGTGATGAGAAACTTGTTCGAGTTCCATATGGGAATGAAACCTTGATTTTTCGTGGTAACGAAAGTAATGACAGGAGAGAATCTTGGTTGACCATTATCTCATGTTCAAAGGCTCAAGAGTACATGGCGAAAGGATGTCAGATCTTTTTGGCGCAGATATCCGCCAAGAAAGAGGAGGACAAGTCAAAAGGAAAGCAACTTAAGGACGTACCAATCGTCTGAGATTTTCCTGAAGTGTTCCCCGAGGACTTGCCGGGTCTTCCTCTGGCTCGACCAGTGGAATTCCAGATCGACTTAATTCTAGGAGCCGCGCCCTCGAGCACCGTATCGATTGAAACCGTCTGAAATGAAGGAATTGTCAGAACAACTACAAGAGCTTTCCGACAAAGACTTCATAAGACCTAGTTCCTCACCTTGGGGATCCCCGGTCTTGTTTGTCAAAAAGAAGGATGGGTCATTCAGGATGTGCATTGACTACCGTGAGTTAAATAAGCTGACAGTGAAGAATCGTTATCCACTCCCGAGGATCGACGATTTATTTGATCAACTCCAAGGATCCAGCATTTACTCCAAGATAGACTTGAGATCGGGTTATCACCAGCTTAGAGTACGAGAGCAAGACATTCCAAAGACGGCATTCCAAACTCGGTATGGTCATTACGAGTTTCAGGTTATGCCATTCGGGCTAACAAACGCACCTGCGGTATTCATGGACCTCATGAACCGAGTGTGCAAGCCCTACTTGGATAAGTTCGTAATCGTCTTCATTGATGATATACTTATTTATTCAAAGGACAGGAAAGAGCACGAAGAACATCTTAAGGCAATTTTGGAATTGCTTAAGAAGGAGAAGTTGTATGCCAAGTTTTCAAAATGTGAATTTTGGATTCCGAAGGTACAATTTCTCGGTCACGTCATTGATAACAGAGGCATTCACGTGGATCCAGCCAAGATAGAATCTATCAAAGATTGGGCATCTCCTAAGACACCGACGGAGATCCGCCAATTTTTAGGTCTTGCTGGTTACTATCGAAGGTTCATTGAGGGATTTTTGAAGATTGCTAAATCAATGACAAAGCTTACTCAGAAAGGAATCAAATTTGATTGGGGTGAAAAGGAAGAAAACGCTTTTCAGTTAATAAAGCAGAAGTTGTGCAGTGCGCCAATTCTGGCTTTACCTAAAGGAAGCGAAGACTTTGTGGTCTATTGTGATGCTTCACACAAGGGTTTAGGTGTTGTATTGATGCAGAGAGAGAAGGTGATTGCCTATGCTTCTCGACAACTAAAAATTCATGAGAAGAACTACACCACTCATGATTTAGAACTTGGATCGGTGGTGTTTGCTCTAAAAGTATGGAGAACATTATCTATATGGACAAAATGCACATGTTCACTACTATAAAAGTTACAAACCACATTCTTGTACAAAAGGGCTTAACATTAAGGCAGGACGTTGGCTAGAATTGCTAAGTGATTATGACTGTGACATTCGTTATCACCAGGGGAAGGCAAACATAGTGGCCGATTCATTGAGCCATAAGGAACGAATTGAGCCATTGCGGGTTCGAGCCTTAGTTATGACTATTGGCTTGGATCTTCCCAAACATATACTAGAAGCTCAGATCGAAGCCCTGAAACTAGAGAACCTTGAGAAAGAAGATGTAGGTGGTATGATCAGAAAGGATTATACCAAGGAAAGTTGGAACCACTCGCGATGGACCCCTTATGTTTGAATGCAGGAAGTTGGATAAACCTGCTACGTGACTATTAAGATCCATAATTATGCACAAATCCCATAAGTCAAAATATTCTATCCATCTTGGTTCTGAAAAGATGTACCAAGACATGAAAAAGCTATATTGGTGGCCCAATATGAAAGCTGACATCGCCACATATGTTAGCAAGTGCTTGACGTGTGCAAAGGTCAAGGCCGAACATCAAAGGCCATCGGGATTGTTAGTACAACCAGCAATACCCGAGTGGAAGTGGGATAATATCACGATGGATTTTGCACCCAAACATCCTAAGTGTCTAAGGTTTTTGACACCATCTGGGTGATTGTGGATCGACTTACAAAATCTGACCACTTCTTGCTAATAAGGGAGAATAATCCATTGGACAAGTTGGCAAGGTTGTACCTGAACAGGATAGTAGCAAGATACGGAATACCTGTTTCAATCATCTGTGATCATGATGGGAGGTTCACATCAAATTTCTAGAGATCATTTTAGAAAGCTTTGGGTACAGATCTGAGTATGAGCACAACATGTCATCCAGAAACCGATGGCCAAAGCGAGAGGACTATTCAAACTCTCAAGGACATGCTACGTGCTTGCGTGATCGATTTTGGAAAAGGCTGGGTTAAGCATTTTTTGTTAGCCTAATTTTCATATAACAACAGTTATCACGCTAGCATAAAGGCCACATCTTATGAGGCACTTTATGGCCGAAAGTGCCGATCCCCTGTGTGTTGGGCCAAAGTTGGAGAAGCTCAACTAACTGGTCCGGAAATGATCAAAGAAACAACGGAAAAGATCGTCCTGATCAAGATGAGAATTCAAGCTGCTCATGATAGACAAAAGAGCTACGCAGATTTGAAGTGAAAGCCAATGGAGTTCAAAGTTGGGGATAGGGTTATGCTTAAGGTATCACCTTAGAAAGGGGTTGTACGATTTGGTAAGCAGGGCAAGTTGAACCCGAGATATGTCGGACCTTTCAAGGGGTTAGCCAAGGTTGGGAAGGTTGCTTACAGGCTAGAACTTCCTCAAGAGTTGAGTAGGGTTCACCATACCTTCCATGTGTCTAATCTGAAGAAATGTTACGCTGACGAACCATTAGTCATGCCGTTGGAAGGAATTCACATTGACGATAAGCTCCAGTTTGTGGAAGAGCCCGTTGAAATCATGGAACGGGAGATCAAACGATTAAAGCAAAGCCGGATACCATTGGTTAAGGTTCGCTGGAACTCTAGGAGAGGTCCTGAGTTCACCTAGACACGTGAAGATTCGTTCAAACAGAAATACCCACAGCTTTTCACAAACCGGGCTTCGTCATCCACTACAAGGTCTTAAGCTTTGAGGACAAAGCTCTTTTAACGGGTGGAGACTATAACATTTCTCAATTTCAGGTCATTTTACGACTCCTATTATTCGTCACTATTTATTTTAGTCTGATACATGTTTACTTTTAATTTAACTTTTAAGTTAAATCGCGTAGACTAGAAATAATCATTTAACGTAAACGGTCACCAAATAAATTAAGGTTTACATCAATCAAGTGTTATATAATTATTAAGAAGATAATTAATGACTTTGTGTATTTTATTTTTATTGGTCACGTAAAAGGCTTATGTTTCGCAATAAAATACATTTAGGCACACTCTGGAGAAGAGACCTAGATTATTCTAGACTCAGAAACCCACACCACTTTTAATCTCTTAAACATAAAATTTTAATAGCATCTTGTGTAAATAACCCTTAGGGCCGGAATGTGGGGAAACAAAAGCAACTGAAGAAAATCCTTAATATCTATCCTAAGTACTTGATAAATTCAAGGGTTTTAATTAAGAAGTGTCTTAATGTCTCCTAGTTAAGTAATACAATTGGATAAAGACCACTTTTTTGCGTCTCTAGTTAAGCTCTATAACATTGGATAAGTACTTGTTGATCTTGGTACTAGAGAAAGCTAATAGTTCTCATGCCCATTTATATACACACTTCACATTGACACTTAACACTCTTGAAAACTCATAACACATTCAACACTCTCATAACAAACCACTCCTTGTCTCTCTTATCTCTGGGGCCATAATCTGCAACAAACACCTTCATTAAATTCATTTGAACCCCACAAACCAAATACTTAGGGTATTATAAAGTTATAAGGAGGACCGCGAGCCAAAGTTGAGTTATTTGATAAGCTTTAAAGCTTAGGTTGGCATACATTAGGTTATACGATCGTGTGACACGTTTGGGTTGTCATTCTACACGTCCAAACTCGACATCAAGACACTAGGACCCTTGTAAGTCATGTGCTAAACTTATATGAGTTCATATCATACTTTCTTTCTTTGTTTGCTAGTCAATGGGTCACGTTAGTATGTAAATCATAAACTAACGAGGGCTTATACATGCTAAAAGGCAAAACATACATGTTATACCAATGCATATATGTATATTATCTCTTGTGTGGTGCTAAAAAGATGTCAACCTATATAAAATTTGACCTAACAAGACTAGGGCTTATATGTCTCCTTTAAAAACAAATTACTCGAAAACAAAACATAAACTTTACGTGAAATCAAAATGGCGAGGCTTGGGGAGGAGCATACTAACTTATTAAATGCTTGCATGTGTCAAACACGAAACATAGGTAGAACAAATAAGCTCAAGTGTTCGGCTTATGGTTAATCACCACAAACACAAACCATATGCACCCACAGTGGACACATATACCCACTATTAGCATGTTAGTCCCACCAAGGATTTAAGCATGGATATGACTGTAGCTTATTTTAGGGATTAAAGTGCTTAAACTCATGCGGGCCTTGAAGTTAACGAACCCTAATGAAACCTAATTAAATCTTTAATAAACTAAACAGACCCTTAATGAGCCTATTAGGCCCAACATCCCACGGATAAGCCAAACAGGCCCAACAGCCCATTAAGATGGACGCACGGCTTATTAATAAGCTCCATTAGCTTATTGAAGTGTGGAGGAGCTTATTGAACTACATGGATTAGTAATAAGCCCTAGGAACCAAATAGGACCCTTATCAGGCTTGGTAACCTTTATCGAGGCCCAATCCAGGCCTAACAGCCCTAATAAGCTCAAACAACTTAATTGAGAGCTTATATGAATTTATGAGCTTATTAAAAGCTTAGAGTGCTAATGACAAGATATTGAACCTACACTTTAAAAACCTTAGAGAGCTCTTATGGACCCAAAGTCCATAAACTAAAATGAGGCTTATTAGCTTAAGAAAATATGCAGACTGCATAAAAAACAAGCCTAAAAGTGCTTATTAAGACTAGAAAATGAGTTGGATCACGTTATAAAGCCTTAATGAATCTTTTGAAAACTTTCGGGTTAAAGTTATTGGACTAACGAGCCCAATAAGCTCCAATAAGCTCAAATAAGCTCATCGGAGCTTATTTTTAAGCCACACGGTTTCATATAGCTTCAATGGGCTTAATGAGAGCTTAGGTACTTTTAAAACCTTAATTGGACCATTATTTTGCTTGATGGGCTTTAACGAGCCAATGAGGCCCAATAAGCCTAAAATAAGCTCACCGAGCTTATTTGTAAGATGACAATAGCTTATGTAGCTTATTGGAGTTAAAAAAACCAAATGCCACTTATTAGAACTTATTTGGACTTAAAATGCGATTTTTACAAGATTAAGGGACTAAAAGTGCATTTGTAAACTTGCGAGTTAAAAACTTCAAAACTGTTTTATAAGCGCCAGGGGCTCAATTTCTATCAATTCTGAAACATAAAGGCTGTTTTGAGAACATAAGGACCTAAGTAGTGAATATATTGTTGTTAAGCTGAAGGATCCCCCAAAAGTATAGACGTGGAAACATAGGGGTTTTAATGGTAAAACACTATATTTTCACTATAACATAGGGACTGTTTATGTAAATATAGATACTATGGGTATTTTACAAACAATAGTGATTTTTATAAACACTTAAGTATCGTACAGTTATAATATTTCATCGGATATTATACAAAGTGTAAACATCGATCTTAATTAAATAGGACTATTTATTAATAGAACGCTTATACATTACTTTGAACAGTGTTTCTCAATTGCGCCTATACCTTCCCAAGAGCCATTACAAGTTTAAAGAAAAATACAATAACATGTGCTCACCACCACACAAGCTATAACAAGTATATATTATAAACTAGCAATTTATTGTAGTGTATGCATTAAGTCGTTAGCCTAACCAGTCGACTAAGACTGCCCGTATTTACCTTAGGTATTTGACGGTGGCGAGTCCAGATTTGCCATTACTCTAGATAATATTTATCATTTTCAGAGGACTACTTACTAAGGTGAGTTCATAGCCCCATGTTTTACAATTATTTAAATGATTTACATCTTTGGGGTGAGAACATGGCGTTGTTTACAAATTGTGACGCACAATGTCATTTTATACTATGATAAGTGTTTTGTAAGTAGTGAAACCCACTGAGCTATTTCCATGAAACTGTTTCATTAACTAGATTGTGAGTGCGAATGTTATAAAAAAAAAAAATAGATATATTTGGGTTTGGACATCCCTGTTTGGGTGAGTTAGGCTCACTATGCGGTTTGCCAGACAAACAACGTTATACGATGTCGAATTGGGATGTTGCGGGTTAGAACATTATTCACGGGAAAATGTTGGCAAATTATTGCATTCTTACATGTCGAGCTTCAGTGTCATGAGCTTAGGAAAACGTAATTACTTTTTATGATGTTTGCATCTGTTGCTTAATCATACACATGGAAATCTTGCGGTCCTACTATTGATTTACATAAACCTATGAATTCGCTAACTTTATGTTGACGCTTTAAGCATGTTTTCTCAAGTCAATAAGGCACAAGGTGATCAGATACATTGGGGGTCACTTTTGAAGAAAGTCAATACTAAAGATTTGGGTCGTATCACATTTTGGGAACATTTGTTATAAACCAAAATCTTTACCTTTATTGTCGAACAATTTGAAGCTATGAGCTTATGTAATGAACAAGTATTTTGTTAATCCAATGTATCTTTTTAAAACGACACGTTAGTGGTCGTTCTCATATCTTGTGCTATTGATCTATGAAGTAACGCCCTCGGATATTTAACATTCCGCTGCTACCCAGATTTGAGGATGTTACAAAAGAGATGGTGAAAGGTGGTTGTGGTTATTCTGAATATATGTTTGTTTCAAGAGTTGAGTTAATGAAGAGTTGATGTGTGTAGTTAACGAGGATGTAGACCTGCGCTCTGCTGCGGGACAATTTGCGGGCGTCGTTTTGGCTTGGCGAAAGTGGATCCGGTGATGATTTTCGTTTGTTCGTTGCGATATTTCAGTGTTATTATGGAGAACGGACCGATAACCCCAAGGGCTATTTTTGTAAATTGCAAAAAATAATAATAATTAAGTTAATGGTCGTTAAGTAACGACCGATCCCAGGCTATTTTTGAAAATTCTAAAAAAATTAAACTAACGGCCGTTACTTAACAGCCGTTAGTTGAGGGGGTATTCTGTAAAATTTTAAAAATAAAGGTAGTTTTTATAATTTGACACATAGTGAGGGGGTATATTTTTGTAAATTGCAAAAAAAAAGAGTAAGTTAACAGTCGTTACTAACGGTCGTTAAGTAACGACCGATCCCAAATATTATTTTTGTAAATTCTAAAAAAATAATTAAACTAACGGTCGTTACTTAACAGCCATTAGTATTTTGTTGATTTTTTAAAAATGAGAGTAGTTTTCGTAATTTGCCCGTAGTGCGAAGGGATATTTCGTAAATACCCGAGAGGTCATTTCGTAAATACCGGCCGGGTAAACGGGTCGGACCGGGTCGGGTAACCAGGGCGGACCGGGTCGAGTCGACCCGACGCATTAAATGCACCCTGGTCAGATCGACCCGGTGCATTTAATGCACCCGCCAAATCCTTGTAATTGTATTGTTTTATAATATAATCTATACTATTATATAAAGCATTTACAATGTGGGTCCCATCAAAAATTAAGATAAGAAGGTGCAATCTTGACCATCCATCTTATTCTAGAAAATCACATCATAGAGTGACATGTGTCACTTTTTAATTAAAAAATCACTTTTATTTTCAATTTGACATATCTTTTTATCTATTTATTTTTTTTATGATTTAATTTCACCGTATTTTTTAAAATTTCGTGATCTTTAATTCAACATCCATTTTGATATATTTTATAAATTTTTAGCTTTTCACATTTTTAGTGGGTTTATTTTGAATTTTTTAACAACTTTAATTTGAATACAAACTTGATTCGTAAAAGATATATACTTTTGGAGACAATGTTTGATGGGTAAGAGAGTGTGAGTCTTTATACAAGCGAGAATTATGTTAATATGAAGTACGGAAACCTAAACAAACGAATTCTCTAAACGGATAGAGAATTACGGAGCGAGTTGGGTTAGCATTTTTTATCGCCGCCGCTATGCGCGTGTATCCAACTAGTAATATTATATGTTGCATAATATGAACCAGTGACTTATACACCGCTACTTATTAGATGCTAAAAGTTAGTTACATGGACATGATTTTGAGAACATGAATAACATACACAAAGTTGTGACTCTTATTGCATTGATAGTTTGATCCAATAGAAAACGAAAATGTACACAGTTTAAAATAGAAAATCAAACAAAATAATTCAGATAAAAAAAAAGTTTAACAAAAATCCATTATCTTATTCGATATATAGCCTCAAGTTCATACAATAATGCCCACTACAACATTCGATGCTTTCCCCAGCAACATTCCAACCTTTTCGCCAGCGACATGTCGCTGGGGAACCATATCCCCAGCGAAATGTCCAGTAGAAAAGTTTGATGGGGTAAAGCCGATGGCAAAAACGTTTCCCCAAGCGACAATCCTCAGCGAAAAGTGGTCCCACGTATTTTTTGGTCAAGGAGTTGGTTCATTCATTCATTCAAATATATAAGTGTATTTTGCAAGTTACAACACAAGGTTAATCTTCTTCTTCACTAGAATAAACTTTCTCAACACCGTCATCATCATTGATGAGGTCTTCAACATCAGAATCTACTAAATCATGAGGAAGGGGGTCCTCATCATCGCTAATATCATCGTCTTCCCCAGGAACATCAATGATTTCTAATAAATTAATTTCGGACGGGTTTTCTATAGGATGATCAAATTCAGACGGGGATTTTCCGAATTTAATGTCTAAAATCCTAAAACAATCATAAAGGATAAAAAAAAGTTTTTACAATCCCCAACGTTATTAAACCCACTGCCCCGCCAACAAAAAATATGGTTAAACAAAAATTAATAAGTTTTTACAATCCCCGATGACATGTCACTGGGGATACCTAAAGGATAAAAAAAGCACACCTTATTAAACATGTTGCCCCGCCAAAAACCCGCTGGCCCGCCAAAAACCCCGCTGCCGCACCAAAACCCGCCAACTGCCCCGCCAAAAACCCGCAAACTGCCACGCCAAAAACCTACCAACTGCCACCCAATACCAAGAACAATCCCCGCTGTCGTCACGCTACTCCACAAATACCAAGAATTATCATTTTAGAGGATTAAAAGAAAAAGAATTAAACTTTTAGAGGAGGAGGTGGTGGTGATGGTGGCGATGAGTGGTGTGGTGGTGGTGATGGTGGCGATGAGTGGCGTGGTGGTGGTTTTTTTGATGATAAAATTGTCAAAGAGAGGTGTTTATTTGTTTTAATCGGTTTTGGTCGTCTATGAGAAAAGCAGACCTGTTTATGATAAAGTTTTTTTCCCAGCGACAATCCCCAACGACATGTCGCTGGGGAAACTTTTAATAACTTTGACTTCGTCAACGTTTATCAGTTTACGATAAAGTTTGAATCCCAGCGAACAATCCCCAGCGACATGTCGCTGGGGAAACTTTGCATTTTGTCGTTTTGCGAAAATGGCGCGTTATTGAAAAATTATGGAGGGCTTAACGAAAAAACTTCCCCATCGAATGAAATATTTTCCCCAGCGACATGTCGCTGGGGAAAGTTTTTTCTTATTAAAAATTTTGTTAAATTGTATACATTTATAAATATAAATACTAATAAGTTATATTTATAAATTAATCTTTTAACCTTATCATTACATCTTTTAACCTTATCACACCTCAACTCATTTCAACTCTCACTCTCACTCTCACTTCACTAGCCACCATTATTATACATACAACCCGTTTCATCTCCTGTTCATATCATCTCTCTCACACGCAAAGTTTCACTCTAAAACACACACACATTAGAGGTTCAATGTATGAGCTAGGGTTACACATTAGAGGTTCAACGTATAAGGTAGGGTTACACATTAGAGGTTCAATGTATGAGCTAGGGTTACACATTAGAGGTTCAACGTATAAGGTAGGGTTACACATTAGAGGTTCAATGTATGAGTTAGGGTTCAACATTATAGGTTCAATGTATGAGTTAGGGTTCAACATTATAGGTTCTTTGTATGAGCTAGGGTTCAACATTATAGGTTCAACGTATGAGTTAGGGTTCAACATTGTAGGTTCAATGTATGAGTTAGGGTTCAACATTATAGGTTCAATGTATGAGTTAGGGTTCAACATTATAGGTTCAACGTATGAGCTAGGTTTAATGATGAAAATAATTAAATGCAATGTAAGCAAGGGACGTATGAGCATTATAGGTTCAACAAGTGGTCCGTACACTTTCCGGTAGCAACTGGACCAAGAAACCGTGTTGTACCTAATCGTAAACCTAAGGACAAACCACGTTTTAACGAGGGTGCAAAAAGGTTGTTTATTAAGAAACAACATCATCGTGAGATAATATTGAAGTTGGATCCTAGTGATCATGTTTCGACTTCGGTTATGATTCGTAACATAAGGTAGGGTTACACATTAGAGGTTCAATGTATGAGCTAGGGTTACACATTAAAGGTTCAATGTATGAGCAAGGGTTCACATTAGAGGTTCAATGTATGAGCTAGGGTTACACATTAGAGGTTCAATGTATGAGCTAGGCAAGGATAAGGATACTAGAGGGACAATTAGAGATGGAAAGGCATCCCGAGAACCACACACTTGAGTCAGCTGCAATACTTTACGAGATCTATAATGGGATGGGAAACCTTAATATGGAGTAGTTTTTCATTAAGATAAATCAATCTAGCATTTGGAATGTATGAGTTATGCTTTAATGTTTGAGTGTTTATCGATTTCTAATGTAATTTGATGTTTTAATAATAAACGTTAATCGATTTGGTCATTCCGTGTATTATGATTACATATAGTGGTAGCTAGGAGTAAAATTCAGTTAACTTTGAAGTAAATTTAGTTAGTATGTGGAATATTGGACCGAAAATAGCCTAAAAACGTAGTTTGTTTAAAAGTCAAACGAACATCCCCAGCGACATGTCTCTGGGGAAACTAAGCCCAAACCCGAAAATATGTTAACTTATAAACGGGCCAGCCTAATAAATAAGCCTGTTAGGTTTCCCCAGCGACATGTCGCTGGGGAAAGTTGTACAGTTCAAACGCTACAACAATTATGGACTAATTACGCACTAAACAATGAACAGAAGTATCCCCAGCGACATGTCGCTGGGGAAAGACTGGCGGGATAATTTCCCGCTTAGATTTTCGCTGAAATTCTTTATCAAATTTCATGAAAATCTTCCCCAGCGACATGTCGCTGGGGAAACGTTTCGATAACGTTTGACTAAAGATTCAATGAGAAAAAATGCCACGTCAGAGTATTTTTGTCGTTTAGCGACTTTTCCCCAGCGACATATGTCGCTGGGGAAAAACGCGCTGGGGAAAGGGGCTTTTGTTGTAGTGTATTTCGTGAACCCTATCACAGGTAATAGGTTTCTTATATTCCGGTATACGTGACAACTGCACATGGGCACACTTTCGACAAACAAGGGAAGGACATCACAACCTACACTCTTAGCCTTCCTATTGGCTAGAGTGAATATGCTCTCCTCCAAACAATTTGGCTGAGACATGTAGCATGCTCTAAATCTTTCCTAGGACATGACTATGGACATGATTCTCATGTTGGGGCCAGTCCGCATGGTCTATTTCTGTGCTCCGACTAACGTAACATCTTTCTTTGTCTTATTCCAGGTCATGTAAGTAAAGAGATTCCACTAGTTACTAATACACGTAGAGATACAGCACGAACATGTAAGTTGTAACACCGAAATGACTGAACTACACAATTTAATGTGATATATGCAACTAAAAATATACATTGATTGGTTTTAAATAACTTGAATGAAACGATATGATTCCAGCGCTATACATAACATCTATCTAAGTATTGTGAACAGGCACAAAGACCATCATGTTGGTTCATAAATACAGTTAGCATAAGTTAGTTATTTCCTAACTACATTATTAATTAAACTAGTAATATATTATCATCTAAAGGTTTTATATCCTGAAACAAAATGACAAATGATAGTTTAAGTCCCAACATTCCCCCCGTAAATATCATAGTCTTTGTTTTTCCCAAGGTGATCTTACCGATAATCAACTTCAATATCTTTGATTCGTTGTGCGAGTATCCTCGCATAAACCACGTTGGTCTTTAAATTCTTATGTAGTCGTCTCACATAACTCCATTGTAGTCATCTGTTCTTGCACCTTTAACACTCAACTAGTAACATTTGAGATCGAATTGTTGGAATTATATTCGCACTCCCTGGAATTTTCTACACTCCCTGCTGTCTTCTATACTCCTTGTGGTTTCTGCACTCTCTGCGATTTTTGCACTCCCTGCGGTACTCTTGTTGTATCATTTCTTTTCAGTTATAGTCGCCATAAGCAATGTTGGCTCTAAGTCTTCTTCAATAAGATTGGACTGTTCTCTGACTTGATTCTTGCATTTGTTTGGACATTCATAGGCATAGTGTCTAAGTTTGTGACATCGGTAACATGTGACTTGAGATTTGTCTCTTGTATCTTCTTCAAAAGACGCTCATTCTTCCCTTTTAGATTGATAATTATTCTTGTCTTGTTCTCGGCCTCGAGACTAGTTAAATCTTCCCCAACCACGTTCTCTAAAAGGTTTTCCTTGGCCTTTATGTCGTGTGAACATCAAACTCTCTTGACTGTCCACTCGTATTTCTTTCTCACTTTTAAGTCTTTCTTCAAATGTCTTTAATCTTTCGATTGCTTTGTCTACTGACATCTCGTCTAAATCTGAGTATTGTTCAATAGATGCAACAATCTGAAGGAATTTGTCGGGTACGGCATTTAATAATTTTCGTACGACAACGTAATCTTCGTATGTCAATCCAAGGCTTGCTGTTTTATTAACAATACTTGTTAACTTTGTAGTGAATGAATCCACTAATTTATTTTCTTTTATTTGTAACATCTCAAATTCTGATTTGAGTGTTTGTTGTTTGGCCTGTTGGACACGGTTTTCTCCGACGTGTCTTTTCTTTAAAGCATCCCAAACTTTCTTTGTAGTCTTGTACTTTGAAATAAGTAGCAATTGTTCTTCTTGTAATGATTGATAGATGTAGGCGATAGCAGTTTTATCTTTCTTAGTATCAACCTCAGTTGTTAAATTCGGTTTGATCATTTCCCAAAGTCCATTTGCTTCTAAAATAACTTGCATTCGTATTGCCCAAGTTGTGTAGTTTGCCCCTTTCAACATAGGGCATTGAAAATGGGTTGTTGACCCAATTTCTTTTATTTTAGAAGTACCCTCTTCTATTTTCTTATCATCTTTCCCGGACATATTAAAAACTTTTTGTCTTCCTTCTATCCCGTTCTCTTCCTTCGCTTCAATCGATCACAACCTTTGATAGTCTCCTTTTCGATTTAATACGTTTGCTCTGTGGGGTTTTCAATCACTGATCTTCAATCGTTGGTTTGACCCGATGCCTCCTGCAATCGTATCCTTGAACCGACGGTTTCCTTCCGTTCGTTTTTTTTTCGGTTTCCTTCTCGGTTCTCCGGTCTCCTTGTCGGTTCTTCGGTCAAGGTATGTCCCCTTTTTTCGATATGATTGAGCCCTTGGCTCTGATACCACTATTGTGAAGGTATAAAAACACACAGGATCGAAATAATCAAACAATTGGTTTTATTAACTTGAATAAATCGATATATTTTGAATACAAGTGAAAAGCTATATATATACTAGTCTAAACGGTGTAACCAACCGTTGTAATGTTTCAAACGGTGGTGGCGGTTGGTGGTGGTTAAACCACCGTGTTTCTATTTCTGAACCATTGCAATGGTTCATAGTTTCACTATACTACCATATCTTATCTATAAATTACATTTTAAACACTAATTTACATAATATTTTGTTTTGTCATTATATTTCCAACAATTAATTGAAATGACAAGGGCCTTTGATAATTAATGATAACTTTCTGAAAAGGCTCAAAATTCACTTATCTGAAGTTTTGTGCTCTAAGGAGCAGGTAGATTATGTAAGCCTAAGAAATTGCACTTAAACCCCTTCACCTTTGGATGTAAAACAGTACCTTTTCCTGGATAACGTTCTACACATCATGTAACTTTAGAACCTAGAAAGCCTAATATACATGCAATTAAATTCAGAAAGTTTATGCAAGATCTAAATTTCTACACAAGAAGATCATGGACACGAAAGGTCATTCAACTTAACCACATAACCAAAATCAGTTCTTGCGCATCTTAAGTTATGTATCTTAATTCATGCTTAAATTAAGTTTAGCTGGAAGTTTGGGAACATTTTTGAGAAAGTAATTGAATGGAAGGAGAAGCTGCAAATTATCCAAAGAAAAGTGGACCAAGATCCTCATAATTCCATCCTTAAGAAGCATGAAGCTGATATTTTGAAAGAATACTGTGCAGCTAGGAAAGATGAAGAGAAACTTCTCCTTCAAAAGGCTAAAATTGATTGGCTAAGTGATGGAGATAAAAACAGTAAATTCTTTCATTCTGTGATGAAAGGAAGAGCCCACAGGAGTAGAATTGAAACTGTGAATGATGAGAATGGAGTAAGATATGAAGATGATCAAGTTGCTGAGCAAGAACTTCCTTAGAAAAGTTGTTGATGTGCAAAATTTTGACTTGGAAACTTTAAAGAGCAAGACTGTTTGTGTAGAAGATGCTAAAATTATGGTCATGCAGGTTAGCAAGTATGTTAGTGTAGCAGAAGAGTGCGCTCTAAATTTATGTGTGTCACAGATGCGCAGGTTAAGGTTGTGTGGTAAATTTGATGTGGAAATTAAGAAGGATCTCTTTGATATTTGTGATAATAAGGCTCCTGGTCCAGATGGCTATTCAGCTAAGTCTTCAAATGTGCATGGTCTGTGATTAAGAATGAAGTCTGTGATGCTGTCAAAGAATTCTTTAGAACTAAGAAGATGCTTGGTGAGATCAATGCCACACTTATTACTCTGGTCCCTAAAAGCAAGACCCCGGAAAAAGTCTCTAATTATAGGCCTATAGCATATTGCAATACAGTCTATAAAGTGGTTAGCAAAATCTTGACTAATAGGATTAAGAGTGCTCTATGTTAGCTTGTCAGTCATAGTCAAAGTGCTTTCATCCCAGGAAGGCAAATAACTGATAATATTCTTCTTACACAAGAGCTTCTAAGAGGCTACAACTGGAAGAATGGTGCAAGAAGAGCGGCTTTAAAGATTGACATTCAGAAAGCATATGACACAGTCAATTGAGACTTTTTAGAAAGTGTTCTAAACATGTTCAAGTTTCCTACCAAGATGATTAACTCGATCATAGCTTCTTTTACTATTTCTATTAACAATGAAAGAGTTGGGTATTTCAAAGGTGGTAGAGGTCTTCGACAAGGTGATCCTATATCCCCTTACATCTTCACTTTGGTAATGGAAGTTTTCACTTTAATTCTGCAAAACCATATTAGTAAAGATGCAAAGTGCAAGGATCTTAAAATATCACACCTTTGCTTTGCTGATGATTTACTTGTGCTATGCCATGGAGATCTCAATTCTGTTAAAGTGGTGAAAAGAGCTTTGGATATGTTTAGCTCTATATCTGGTCTTAACCCAAACATCGGCAAAAGTACTTTTTTTAGCAATGTGAAAGATCAGGTCAAAAATGACATACTTGACATTCTTCCTTTCAAGATTGGCAGCCTTTCAGTTTCCTACTTGGGAGTTCCTCTCATTACTAAACATTTAACTTACACAGATTGTAAAGGATTGATTGATAAAGTCAAGATCAAGGTTAATGGTTGGAAGAACAAGCTATTGTCATTTTCTAGGAGACTCCAGCTAATTTCCTCAATCCTCTCTTCTATGCAAGTTTATTGGGCTTCAGTGTTCATTCTCCCTAAATCTGTGGTTAAGGATAGGAAAAATTACATGGATCGTCCCTGTGGTTTACCCAGAAATCATGTTTCGTCCCTATTTGATTTTAATTACACTGATGGTCCCTAATTTTCAAACATGTTTCACTGAAATAGGGACTATCCGTGTAACAAATTTCAAACAAACTAATTACACAGTTAGTTCCTATTTTTGAAAGAAAGATCTTATGGTACAGCCGTGTGGAATGTGTTTGTTGTAAAAAAAAAAAAAATTTTGGAATAATGTTGTGAAATGTTTGTTGTTGTTGTTTTAGTTTTTGTGGGAACCGGTGTGAATGAATTTTTGTTTGGTGTGATGTGATTTTTTTGAATTTTTTTGAATGTGTGTGTTTTAAAAGGGAAAGCTAAAGTTGCATGGAAGCAAGTTTGTAAGCCTAAAGATGAAGGTGGTCTTGGTATTAAAGATCTCAGCTCATGGAATGAAGTATTGATGTCTAAGCACTTATGGAATGTGGCCTCTATGAAGGAATCTCTATGGGTGAAATGTATTAATGTTATCAGGCTTAAAGGCAAGAGCATTTGGGATATTGAGTATCACAAAATTTCAAGTCATGGGTGGAAATAGATTCTAAGCCTTAGAGACAAAATAAGAAATCACGTGAGTTGTAAAGTGGGGGATGGGACTAAGATTTTTCTATGGCATGATAGATGGTGGGGCCCTGTTCCACTAATCAACAGCATCCCTAAGGAGGCTATTTGTCAAGTTGGTTTGGATCCTAACAGCAAAATCAAGGATATGATTAGTGCAAGTCAGTGGATATGGCCTAGTGAGCGGAGTAATTCATTTTGCAACAAATTACCCATAATTGTCCCTAGCCTTAATGATGAAGCTAAAGACCTGTTTTTGTGGGAAACTAATGATGGGAAGTGCTACAATTTCTCCACTAGTAGAGCATGAAAGGAATGGAGGATTCAGGATAATAAGGTAGATTGGTGTGATATAGTCTGGTTTTCTAACTGCACTCCCAAACACTCCTTTATAATGTGGATGGCAGTTCAAGGAAGGCTTACAACTCAAGAGAGACTACTTAAATGGTATCTTGAGAAACAAATGAGCTGCTCATTATGTGGAGCATGTCCTGACTCCTTAAACCACCTATTCTTTGATTGTCATTATTCTAGCAAGGTGTGGAGAAGGTTGAAGAAACTAGAAAATTTTGATTATATGCCTGATAAATGGGATGCTATAATGGCTGCTATGACCCAACTGAGACATAACAGATCAATCAAGAGTGTATTGAGAAGAATTATCTTGGCTGCTTGTGTCTATTTCATATGGAATGGAAGAAACAAAAGGCTATTCACAAGTGACAAAAAAGACAGTCTTACTGCTGAAATAGTTAACTATGTCAGGCTAAAACTCACAAGTCATACTGTCAAAAGGACAAGTCAAACAGAGGAAGTATGCAAGCTATGGAAAGTGGAATTGGATATGAAGCTTGATGACATCCTTCTGGAATCATTGACATAGTCTATGGATTAATCAAGTCCGGTATACTACTGTTTATCACAAGTATTACTGGATAATTCTTTAAGTTCATTCCAACAAGATGGCCTTGTATCTTGAAGTCTTCAAGCATTTAGGTTCTGAGTCCTTGCTGGGGTGTATTGGCCTTGGGAGGAATACATGCCTATGCTGGATTCTTGCCTATGTGTTTGGCTAATTTCATAAGGAAGGTTTCCTTGTTGAGAAGGGTAGAATGAACTTGGTGTGGCAGGGCAAGTTGAAAGGAATAGAGAGTCATGAAAGATAGGACTTCTTGGTCCTTTCTTTGTCCTGCTAGGAGGTTATTTCATAGGGTATTGTGGGTGCTGGATGAATGTCCTATGGTACTCCCTTGTCTAAGAAATGTAGTCATGGTGCTAAGGTTGTGAATAAGGTGAACTATGCAAGTCTCATTGGAAGGCTTTATCTGTCAAAGATCTTGGGAATGCTCCTTTTGTTCCTGATATCTGGCAATGTGTATTCTTGTTGGTATTTTGATTCTTACTGTATGAGCTGATGTATAAGGAATTTTGGGCCTGTCCAATTTCCTTCTCTTTAATCTTTGTAAAATGTTGAAAGATTAATATAAGTTCACCTTTTCACCGAAAAAAAAAACTTGCAACAAAAAAAAATGATATCTCCCTTGTGTACATATTCCAGTGAAAGTTGTTTAAACGACCCTCTTGAAGTTATGAGAAAAGAAAATGCAATTTTAACTCGTACTTTCAAGTGACAAACTTTACCGCAATGAACAAGAAACAGAATTGGTATCACACAATTAGCAAATCCCATACAAAAGGATCATGTATTATTGTTAATACCTTATTTCATAGCTTCAAAATGAATATTTTTGTACCTGCTGTAACGCGCGGCAAAAGGATCACGATGTCCAGCGAATTTCATGTTACGAATAGTCAACTCAAATCTGTAATATAAGAAGCATTATTCCAGTCTTATCTTAAACAATTTGAGGCTAAATAGTTATGCATATATATATATACTAGTTGGTTACCCGCGCATAGCGGCGGCAATAAAAAATTTACTAACGCAACTCTTTATGCAATTTCCTACCCGCTTAGTAATTTCGTTTCACAACACTTTAAATGTATGTGTTCGTTTGGGTTTCCCGTAGCTTTCCCGCAACACCATATTAACATCATCATTCTCGCATGTAAAAAGACAACACCTTCTCCGAAAGTATATAATTTTAACGTATCAAGTTTATATTTAATTAAGGTTAAAGTTGTAAAAAATATAAATCAACATAAAATAAACCCACTAAAAATGTAAAAAACAAAAAAATTATAAAAATATATCAAATGTATGTTGAATTAAAAAGCACAAAATTTTAAAAAATATGGTGAAATTAGATCATAATAAAATTAAATTGATAAAAAGATATTTCAATTTGAAAATAAAAGTGATTTTTTAATAAAAAGATGACACATGTCACTTTTTGATGTGGTTCCCTAAAATGAGATGGATGGTCAAGATTGCATCTCCTTATCTTAATTTTTAATGGGTCCCACATTATAAATGCTTTATATAGTAGTATAGATATATTATTTAAATGCCCTTATATCTTAATAAAATATCAAACTTAAGGTTTTAACTGCAATTATTACGTCTATTTGTTCCTATATTTTGTAAGTATGTGTAAAGAAATTACGGATCATATCCAATTGAAGATCAAAGAGGTATTAAGTGAAGGTTGAGAGCAAGAACAATAACTGACAGAAGCCCAAGATAACCTGCTAAAAAAGTCAACATAAAAAGGCCATAGTACCAAAATAGTCCAACTCGACCCACCAAATAACTTTGAACATTTTCGAAGACTACGTAACGTGATTGAAAGACGTATACTGGAAACAGATTAGCCGATGCTTTGTCACGTGGAAGTCAAATGCAATTGTTGATGAGTTCTTTTCATCGAGGAACTTCTTTACACTGTATCCATCTGATGGCTACACCATAACAATTTCTGAAGCTATTACTTATGAGTCTTTTTGCTGAAACATTCTTAATATTAGTGTCAAAGTCGGTAAATATTTTGGATTGCTCGAAAGTCGAAGCGTTTTGTCCAAAATTGTACGTAATAATTAGTGTGTCAAAACTCAAACATGATACAATGTTCTGTATTTGTGACTCCTCAAGATAAAGAAACCATGTCGGGTTGTTGAGCATAGGACTATGCAAATGGGTGATAACGATTGTTATGGTCGGCCATGGTTTAGTAGAGGATCATTGCCAGTTTCATCTGATGGGTCTCGGCATGGCATGGCTACATTGTTGTCTAACAGACAAACCTATATCTTTTTTTCGTTACTAAAATTAGTTTGATGTAGGGGTGTAATCGAGCCGAGCCAAGCCCGAGCTCAACAAGGCTTGAGCTCGGCTCGAAAAACCAAAGGTTGGCTCGAACTCGGCTCGATTGCTCGTCAAGCTTTAACCATTAAGGCTTGAGCTCGGCTCGAGTAGGATTCGAGCAAAGCTCAAGCTTAGCTTGAAAAGCTCGAAATTATTTATATGAAACAAACACATCACTAAGGCTTACATGCCACCACAAAAGCTATCACAAATGATATTTACATAGCATGACTTTAACATTCGACGAAAACTAGCACAAAGGACTTTTACATAAAATGACTATACCATTTTATTACCACACAAAATAAGGACCACTTATGAAAGATAGAATCATAGAAGTGTAGAATACTTCTAGAATATAATATTTAATCATTTATGAAGTTAGTCCTTACAATTAGGTTAATATTCAAATCAGCCTTTATTTACTTATATGAAAAAAATATGAAAATATATTTATACTTAGGCTCGAAAAGCTCGTTGAGCGCTCGAGTCGAGCTATCAAAAGCTCGAGCTCGGCTCATTATATGTTTCGAGCCAGTTTATTGGGCTTGAGCTCGATAAAAGCTCGGCTCGGTCGAGTCGAGCTTGAACTCGAGCTCGAGTTACTTGATAAAAGCTTGTCTCGTTTTCACCCTTAGTTTTATGGATATGGGGTGTTCTTAAATATGCAAGCAACCTGTTTTATTAAGGTCTGAAAGAGATTGTGTTTTTATGATCAGGAACATCATCTTCCTTTGCTTTTATTTTTATGGCTTATTAAGGACTTAAGAGTGCACACAAGTGTTCCATGAAATGCCAAATGAAAATCCAAAAGGACCAAAACAAAGTATATTTTTGGACTACAAGCTGATGAAAGGATCAAAACTTAGTATCCCGTCATGAGATAATGTGGTCAAATTAGAGATGAACTTAGGGTGGTCAGCTCATAAATGTAAAGCAAATGTTGATGAAATCGGTAGACGAGATAATGAAACGTGGACAATTTAGAGATGAAAGCCAAGCATTCGATTTATCCTTACTTGGTCATGGGCTCATTTGATGAAAGAAAATGGTGGTGCGGAAACGTTATATGATACCAAGGATACTTGAGGTAGTGGAATTGTTTGAAAGGATGAAAAGGATGGAAAACTTATTCGCTTAATCATATGCATCAAGTTGTGGTCATAATTTCCGGAAAGCATAATTGAGACATATTGTTTTATCCCATTACAACTTGCAAGCAGCAATCGTATGATATTTTTCGCACTTCCTGATGATCTCATCGCATATGACCAAGTGCGCCTTGATGCTGATTGTCTTTTTCTAAAGGGTAATTCTAAATACACCAAATTAATTACATCAATCATTATACTTTTACTTTTAATTCATTAATTGTCTCAAATGATTACACTAATCATTGTTTTTTATTTATTTCTTTAGTTCACCTTGTCATTATTTTGATAATTATGCGTATCAATTTATTTCATTTTCTTAAACCTTATCAAAACATATTCTTTTTAAATTTATAAAATTATATTAATTTGCAAGTTTTGTACACGTTTTTTAATACGTCGTTGAAAACCCAGCTCATGTCCATTAAAAAACTGGCAACGGAATAGTCAAAGCGAACGAGAGCAACAAAAGAAGGCACAAAAAAGCGAAAAAAACAATAAAGCGACAGCAATGATAATCTATCACACAAAAAACAGTAAAACAAAAGGTAACAGATATCAATTCAATAAATCACAGCAGACAAATCAGTATAACTCATAAAACGCAGCTAACAAACCAGCCAAGTTCATTCACCAAAAAAAGCAAAAGCCTCACAAAGGCATAACAAAGCAGTCATTCAAAAAAAGCGAACAAACCAGTGCAGTAAGCAAGCCACACACACCTATGAAAACCTCAGAAGGAAAATTCAATACATTCCCGCCTGCCGACTACAAACATCCCGTTATACAAGGGACCATAAAAGATAACAAATGTGAATATCGTATCGAACCTAAGACCAGATTTAAGTAAAGTAAAGCCAACCTCCAATTGAAAGGACTTTATTTCAATTGATAAGCGAGATTTCACCTTAATCCAATAATTTCCGTCCAAGCATTGTACACGGGACATGTTTGCCTCCACTTTTGTACCTAATAAGTAAACGGCGGATTAAGAATTAGACAACCGAGTTTTGAAGCCGGCTACTATTGAATCTTAGCATCTCCCACAATAACCCCCATAATCTTGCTTTTAGACATATTTATACTAATTCCCGAGCTCGAAAGAAGCATTCCAAAAAACATGAACAAGAAGTATTGAAAATTATCCAACATCACACCATTGACCCACAAACACCGCATCGTCCGCATAGAACATATGAGAAAGATTCACCAAAGGACTTAGATGAATTCCTTTGAATAAACCGGCGTCCACAACACTTTGAAATGATAAATGTAGGATCTCCATAATTAAAATAAAAAGGAAACTAGATAAGGGATCACCTGCTTAAAGAGCCCTTTGAAGAATTGAAATTCTTCCGTAGGACTCCCGTTTATGATGATGGAACCCCTCGAAGATCTTAAACACTTTTGGATCCAATCGCACCACTTATTGCCAAACCGAACTATTTTTAGAACAACATCCAAGAAAATACCAACGAACCCGAATCATAACCTTTTCGAAATCAACCCTGAAGATTAAGGATTGCTTTTCCTTGACTTACACCATTTGAATGCCCCTCATTAAGAATGAATGGCCCATCTAAGATTTGTCTATCTAAAATAAAAGCGGATTGAACTTCATTAACAATATCACCCAAAACTCCCACAAGACGATTGGCCAAGATCTTAGCTATGATTTTGTAAATGCTTCCAATAAGACTAATTGTTCTAAAAGTCATTAAAACCAAATTAGCTCATGAACTTTCCGGGATTTAAGGCTGATGAAACAAGTATTACATCCCATGGGAAATGTCACCGAAGGTAAAGAAATAATTAACCGCCGCAAACACATCAGTTCAATACATGTCAAAAATTTTCTAAAAAATCCAACAAAATCCATCCGGTCCAGAGATTTGTCGGAACCAACATCCCACACCGGTCCTCTTTAACTTCCTCCTTTAGACCCGCACTTCTTAATTCAGTTTGTTGATCGATAGAAAATAGTCTTAAGGAAAATTCATATCAATAAAAATTCGATTAGCAGCAAGGTTAAACAAACTTTTCCGAAAATGAAGAAAAAATTCAATTTAATAACTTTCGGATTATCTTGCCACTTACCAACAACCATAATCCCTCGAATTGTTAGATTGACTTCTTGTTTATTCAAGACCCATGTAAGTAATCGAGAGTTATCATCCCCCTTCAATCGCACCATGATTAACCTAGCCTTTTGAGCCAAATCCATTACAAGAATTTTATCAGAGGTATTGAATGGATTTAATAACCTCCATTCTTCTATTAATAATGATAATCAGAAGCAAGTCCCTTATCAATATCAGTATAAAAAGATAAAATTCAATTCTGTTAATCTCTTCTTTACGAATACCAAGAACCATCCATTCATGCATTTATAGATTTTAAAGCCACTCACGAATATACCTTTAAGAAATTTAAACTTTTTCATCACGTTCCTCATCATCATTAGTTTCAACAGGGTCAAAGAATTCCACGTGTCAATGACAAACTTATTAACCATCCAATTCCGTCCAATGGGTTGAAATACTAACGGGATCGGGTCCCGTAGTCATGATTTGGATTCAACGAAGAAAGAATCGGGCGATGATCCGATAAGAAACTATCCAAAGAAGTAGCACATAATCCGATATGAATTAAATAAATTTTCAGAAATAAGAAACCCTGTCAAGTTTTTAACTCATCTTAGTACAGCGGATTTGTGGCACCATTGTAAACGAACAACCTCCTAGCGGGATCTCCTCAAGGCCCGCATTGCCAATAAACATTGTTGAACATAATCAGCAACCTTGAATATAAAAACCGAACCAAATCCTTTCAGTTTTCCGTCTCACTTCATTGAAATCGCCCTAGAAATAGCACCTCACCGTCCCATCTATTATTAATATACTCCAAATAAATCCCATAAAATCTTATTGTCTCTCAGTCGTGGAGGATCATAAACCCCACCATCAAGATCCTTAACAACACGTATTCAACCAAGTACCCCGAATTAATAATGAAAAAGTCCGAAACAGTAACATTATCCTTTTGGAAAGAATTAGGATCCCAAATGCAAAGAATTCCCCCCGAATTGCCCACAGAATCACTATGAGCGTAATCAAAAGTATAATTTCCCCAACAAGCCTTGACACACCACAGGTTCATATTCTCCATTTTTGTTTCCTGAAGAGCCAAAAAATTCACTTTTATTTTTTAAACCACAACTCCTTAAACCCAATCTCTTTTGGGGAGGCCTTTTTGGCTAGGCCTTGAATGTTCAAAGAAAGACAATTCATCGATTAACCCCCGACACTCTTTGAGATTCAATAATCTCACTTATATTATTTACACAACCTTTCATATTATATCCCATTGCTTGTCCAACCTTCACAAGTTCCTCCAGAACACAAAGGATAGACCCACCTGATGCGGAGCCCACTGTTTTTTAAAGAACCTAGAACACACTGAGCCCGACATCTCATCTTTATAACCGTTGAAATTATTTATCCTTTCCTGTTCATTGTTCTTTCATCCACAATACACGATGCGATGTAACATCATTAACGCTTCTCCCAATATCTTCTTGCACGGAAACCCCATTAGGAGTAAAACTTGTGGGAAATTGATAACTATGAATCAGGATACGTATGACTGAGCATCATTATCTTTATTTTATTGAGATATAGTAGATGCCAAAAAGGATCTTCCGATGGATTTCTCGTTTTGTTCTCAAGATCATCAAGTTCAGTTCTCTGGAAAAAAAAACTTTATCCACATCCGGTCCAGCATCATCAAAGTTGACGCACATGGCAATTTGCAGTGGCTCACTTTAGACCCTTCTCAGATTCACATCATCATCAAATTCCATGCAGCGAATTCAGAACCCACCAGGGATTTCTTTAAGCGCGTAATACAAAAACCTTAACCGTCGGAAGATAACTTTAAAGTGTTCTCATAAATATTATTTCCAAGTTTTGAATAGATGCATAATCTTTTCGTATAAAAACCATCTTCTTCCTGATCTTCGGTGTCAAGAATCTCTCCCCACTTACTAGCAATCTTTTTAAAGGTATTTTTAGACCAAAGTTTAAATGGGACTCCTTCGATCTCAACCCATAAAATTCTACCTTCAGGAACGAATTCGGTAGAAGTTTGTTTTAAAACCGAGAACCACGATCCAACCCCCCTATTTTCCTGAAATAATTCCTTAATTTTAGACGAAGGAAATTCCAACAAAACCCATAGTTCTCCCATATATTGAAGTTTGATCTCGTCAAAACCTTCATTCTTTAGGACTACCTTAAGATTCGACAAAGATGCAAACTCTTTAACCCTACCCAGCAAGGTCTTAGAGAGATCTCTTGAATTAAGACAATCATCATCCAAAACAATTGAAGGCGCAGATTCACAGTCCAATGCTTCAAATGAATTATGTGTTTTCAGCACATGGGCATAAGATTTACCTGCTTTACTCGACCCATTTTCGTTAACGTTACTCTTTCTTTTGGGCTCATACACATTGTCTTTCGAGGCTTTATTAATCTTCAAAGGAGTTCTATGAAATCTGGCAACGTTTGCATGAAACTTTGATCGACCAACCCAAATAGTGCAAAGATTACTTACCAATCGTTCCATGTTAAACACATTAATGAATCGAACAAAACCGAATCTTTTCCCATCTTTCGATTTCTTAAATGGAATAAACGAGTCAATAACGTGTCCATATTTCTTGCAAGCATGAAACAAATCTTTGGCGGAAAACACCTCAGGAAAATTCGACACATAGATTGAAGTGGAGATCTTAGCCACATCATCTTCTTTTGTTCTAAAGATACCCATGATACAATGAAAAAATTGAAAAAATGAATTTGTAGAAAACGACCAGAAACGAAAAGTGATGATCTCAATAAACAGGGGTTATAACAATCACCGCTCTAGGGAGGTAGTAGCAATATTCGAATTAGGACTCATGGAGGCGAAGGGGATTGAAAGGAGATCTAAAACCTAATGATTATCGTCGAATCGAATAAAGAGGGATTTAGCAGATAACAATGAATAACAAACCCTAGATCTCACTAAATCAGATGAATGGTAATTACTTAGAACCAAGAAATCGATTAGAAATCGAAACCCTAATTCTAAAAATCACGTCGAATCTAACAAGAGAGATTAGAGAAAGCTATTATCGATCTACACAAATCAAACGTTATTCGATGAATGGAAATCAAACAGGTTAGGCAAATCGATTAGATGAGTGGATCTTGGATCTTGAAGATGAAGAGGATGAGGACCTCATGGATCTACACATAAAAAAAAGTGTTAGTGAAAGTATATGTTTACTTACACTTTTCAAAAAAGTGTAAGCAAAAGTCTAGTTTTGTCCGCACTTTCTAAAAAGTGTAAGCAAAGGTCTAACTTTTACTGACACTTTCTAAAAAGTGTAAGCAAAAGTCTAGCTTTTACCCACACTTCACATAAAATGTAAGTAAATTTCTATTTTTGCTCACGCTCTTAAAAAAGTGTGAGCAAAAGTCTAATTTATACACACACTTTATAAAGAGCGTGAGCAAAAGTGTAGTTTTACACACTTTTTGAAAAGTGTAAGTAATAGTCTTACTTTTACCACACATCTTAAAGAGTGTGAGTGAAAGTTTAACTTGTATCTAGGGCTAATCGCGGTCCAAAAACTGATTTGGTCAAAAATACCGAACCCAGGACCGGACCGGACGAAAACCGATTTGGTCTAAAACACGGAACCGAGGACCGGACCGAAATGTTCGCTCCGTGTCCGGGTCGGTCCGGTCCAGCTTGGTTCCTCGCTTCGGTCGGGTCCAACAAAGCATAAAACCGAACCGGATTAGACCGGACCGAAGACAGAATATGAGTAAAAGTATGGCGGAGCGGACCAAAATATGTTCAATCTGGTCCGATTCAGTCCGGTTTCTCAGTCCGGTCCACGATCTATTATGCGGAGTCCTGCTTGCTGAAAAATGTATATACAAGGCTCGTTTTTTACAAGGTCATTATAATTTTTTACTAATTTTTTTTACATATATATATATAGATAATATATATTATTATATATATATATATATGAGGACTTTATTTTCAGCACCCATCTTATGCGAGAACTGCGATTATCCTCTTATAAAACAATCATATTTTTTTTATATATTACAAGATTTTTATTAATCCTAAAAAGGGTATAATAGTAAAAGACATTTTTATTACATTTTGATTTTTTAAATAATACCCTTTTATTAAATCCTTTTATTTTTGAAATTTTTTTATTATTTTTTTTTACTTTTGCATTTTTTTTCAGCATGCATGTTTTAATAAATAAAAAAGTTTAGGGTCGACAATGTCGACCCAAAGTGTCAAAGGCATTGTCGACCCTAACATTAGTCAACTTATTTGGTTGAAATATTGTGGTCCCCACTGTCGACCCAAAATTCAAAGGTATATGTTGACCCAAAGAATTTTAGGTCGAGAAATTTGGATCGAGAACTTATGGTTGAAATTGTCGACCCTAAGCACTTTGGGTTGACACCCTTTGTAACTTAGGGTCGAGAATGTCGACCGTAGACCCTTATATTGTTGTAGTGGGGCCTAAGCTAAGCAAACCAAGGAATTTCCTTATACTTCCTTCACCACCGCCGTCACCATCACCACCACCACCAACACCACCGGCACCTGTGAAGAGGCCACCTCCGAACTGCCACCTCCCACCACCGCCGCTAGGACGTACTTAATAACTTAAAGCTCATATGCACCGCTTATCTTTGTATTTTCAAGATAAAATTGGATTTATTCTTTAGTGAAATAATACAAGTATGAAGTTTGTAAATTTTTATTAGAAGTGAATAAAACATTTAATTTATAATTTAACTCTGTTACATTTGTTGACTTATACTCACAAAATGAACAGTACCTCTTATTTTAATCTTTTTAATAATATTTTAATGACTTAAATGATAAAACATTTAATTTATAATATGTCATGTGTTTGGTTAGGAGAAAGAAATGAAATTCCATGTCAGATTTCTGTTTGGTTTACAAAATTCAAAATATGTCATGTGTTTCGTACATTATTAAAAAAATTGTTTTAAATTTTATTCTTACGTTATTTTAAAAAAGATTTTTTTTAAAAAATAAAATAAATTTTTTTACTTTATAAAGTATTAAATTTACCAAGTAAAAATATATATTTTTTTAAAATATACCTTTTTAAAAAAAATTTACTTCTTTAAAAAAAAATAACTTTAAAAAAAAATTACATTTTATAAAAAAAATTACTTTTAAAAAAAAAATTACATTTTATAAAAAAATTTTACCTTTTAAAAAAAAATTACTTTTTATAAATTTACCAAGTAAAAATTTACCTTTTTTAAAAAAGATTTGCATTTTAAAAAAACTTTACGTTATAAAAGTTTTAAAAAAATTTAAAAGTTTAAAAAAAGTAAAAGTTTAAACATTCCTTATATTAAGGAATTAAACATTCCTTATGCAAAGTGATGGAATGTTTAATTTCTTAGTATAAGGAATGTTTAAGATTCCATCACTTTCAATTCTATCCGTATTTCAATCAAACACGATTTGAAATTTGAATCTAATTTCAATTCCTTAAGAATCCTTGAACCAAACGGGCATCCGGCCCTTAGAGAATCCTTCTTTTAATCTATCTTCGGCCCTTAGAGAATCCTTCTTTTAATCTATCTTCTTCATCTTCTTTTAACACATGTTTCCTAAATTACACTTAGACAATCCCTCTATGTTCCACCTGCATTCCACTTTCCATCATCAAAATACAAAACCGCATCTCAAACTTTTTCTTCCCCATTGAAACCACCGACTGTCTTCAATCTTATCATCTACAAACATAAACGCATTCGTTGCTTCATAAATAAAAAAAAGAAAAGAATCAGGTTCGATTTATTATTTTCTATTAGTTTTAATGTGGACTTTGGGTGTTGCTGATGTGTTTAACATCACTAACCGCTGTGTGTTGTTCCGGGTTTTAAGATGAGGGTGAAGATGTTAGAACTCCTAAGGAAGATGATTAGTGTCATTAAAGGTGAAAATAATGAAGATTCTGAAAAATGTATTCCCAAATTGCAAATACAATGAACAGTAAGTTTGAAAATTTTATATGCTGATGTTGTTTGGTTCAACGATTATTGATATAGTGAATTGTGGAAACAAGAGGAGATTCAATTTTTTGGTGGTGATCAAGTTCTCTCAATCAAGAAAGGTAAGTGTTCATTTTTATTAAAGTATTTTATTTTTGATTAAGTTACCTAAAAGTTGTCTTTATTAAAGCTATAGGGATTTCATAGCATAGGTTCAATTTTATGTTGTAAAGCTCATTTTTGTGTTGTTGTGCAAGTTGGTTTATGTTCCTATAGCCATCTTGGCGAATTCCATGTAGGAAGTCCGGTTTAGAAATGGTGGATGATTGGAAAAGAAAAGACCTTCAGGTTTGGTCTACTGATTGGGAAGTTTGATAAATGACCAAAAGCTTCTCAAAGTATATCTACCTTTCAAGTTTGTTTTTCGCATGATAAGCACAATTTTCTTATTCAATCTTATTTATTTTTGGTTTCTTATTACAGAGTTAAACTAGAGAAAGCTTAAATCATTGCTTGGGAGAACTTGCAGAAAGCAAAAAACAGTGGTTTCTATACGAAAACATGAGGTTTGTTTTCACTTTTCTCAACGTGAAATTTTACTTATCATGCACGGATAAGAATGATGCTTCATTTGTTTACATGGAAGTACATTCAATACAAGAACTGAGTGGTGTATAAACTATTGGGACCGTGTGTATGTATAGGTAAAGGAGCAGCCGAGATTCTTAAGTTAAAGATAGCAACTATATTGTTACCCGTGTGTTGAACCACCATAACATGGTTGAGGAACAGGACACGGTTGGGTGTCGCGACTCAGTTTGATGACAATCTTGGATTTGATAAATCCCTATGTCTTAATGCAGTTTAAGGGTGTTTGGTTTTTTTTTCAGTTAACAGGGTGCAATTAGAACTGTGGAGTGTGCTAGGAGGTGGTTTTATGGGTTGCAATATCATCCAGAAATATAAGATTTGTGATTTTGTTTTTTGTTGCGAAATTGGGTCGTTTATGCAAAAATATTAGTTTGCGGTGTTTGAATGATTTTGGACTAATAGTTAAAATATAAGCCGATGTTTGTTTTAGCTTATTTTTGGGATACATTCTCAAAAAATGAGTCAATTTACAGACAAGTTAACTCTATGACTTGAAACTCTTTGAGATGAAAAACTGAAAAAACCAATGTCTAATTTGACTCTGTAAAGTACGCGGTTTTTCATGTATTTTAGCATCTCACATATCAGTTTTGTAGGTTCGTGGTGTGATGGAGAAATACCCTCCTTACCAGCCCATATTTGGCAAGCTATCCTATGGAGAAAGCCAGATGCTTGATAAAACATTTTATGAAGAGGGGTGAAACGACTTTGCTTATCTTTTGAGCTTTGAGCAGCAGGTTGGTCATTGTGATGAGTTTAATTTTCCAAAATTCAGATATGGTAGAGTTTAATATATACTAAGTTAGGATTCCACAAAAGCTTTGTTTATCTTGCATGAAAATCTGCACACATGTAGCAAGAAAGGAATAATAATTATCTATGGTATGGCTTTTAGCACTTTGTATCTTTCAAACCAGTTGTTATAATTATAATGCTTTCTTTATAAATCATCAAGCCATTCAGAAGAGCTATTAGATATTGCATATGACTATACTATTTAAAGTTAAGCATATTAATCCTTACCTTTATTGACAATCTTAGCAAAAATAATGCGTTGAGTAAAAATAACCAACAATCCCACTGAATAAGCTTCTGAGTAGCAGATTAAGAAGATCTTATAAAAATTCCTTACATGTTCTGTTTATTAGTTTGATTGTAGTGTGAGATTGTTATGTTTAGCGCGGTGAATTGAATTATCATGGAAGTATATCACAAGAGTGTAGATTATATGTGAAATGAATCGGTTTTATGTGTAAGATGTAAATGTAAAGGGAGTTTTTGCTAACCTGAGATTAAAATTCCAATGATGTTTAGTTGGTGCAGGTTACCAGTTTATTCTGTCATGTCGCCTGCTTAATTTCTATGGGTTATGCCTTATTTTATGACTGTCTTAATGTGATTTGCGTCTATATGAGCTATCAACGGGGTAATGGATGCTGCTAACCGGCCAGAATTGTCGTTGCAGTCATGGCGGATGTTTGGTTGATGAATAAATATTGTACTTGCACATAAGTATGACATGTTAATAGCATTTGCAAATTGTTTTGGTATGCTATTGTTAGATATCGATATACTTGGTAAGGGGATAACATATTAATGTATTATCTTATGTTATGGTATGCGGATAGCATTTTTGTATGACATTTGATGGTTGACAAATGTTTGACTATTAGTTTGAACAACCAAAGGAGTTGGAAATATGTAACTACAAGTTTTTTATTTAAATGGGTTGAACTATTAATTCTTTGGCATTGTGTTAGTGTTCTCATTATGTATTCTTGCAGAAAAAGATGCATTGTGTTGTTAGGACAATGTATATTGTTACATCTCAATAAAACAAAAAACAATAACCATCTCTTCTATGCATTTGCAGGTGCCCTCCTAGACAAGCATTGCAGATTTTGAAGTGTCTTTGGAAGAAGCTAATTTAGTTTGAAGTCTTTTGTTAGGAGTCCTTATCATAAACATTTTGTACACTTGCATCAAAACCATTGTTACGCTGTCGTTTTCTGGTTGTTAAGAAATCAAGCCATAAACAAGCCATGTTACTGTAAACATGTTTGTTTCAGCATTGTGAGATTTGAAGTTATTTCCTGTGAAGG